>JACGCM010002512.1:0-22638 GCA_014058105.1 Kingdonia uniflora | reverse complement strand
GGACTGCCGCCAAGTAAGGAGCGGCAGAGTCAACGTAGCAACCTACCAGTCTGTGGGAAGGCAAAATTCCTTCTCAATGCCTGCCACGCTCTCCACTCACTCTACCACACAACCCTATAGCTCGTGGATACCTCCTTTCCCCACGAACTGGTTACGGAGTGCTTGCTCGCTCGCCTCCTTTTCCAACCTCAACGTCTTAAGACGACCATGGGTAACCTCCAGATCCCCTCGAGATTCAGCTTTCTCCTCACTGAGCACTCTCACTTGCTCTTCGAGCCCCTCAGTTATGTTTTTAACATGGGCAGCCAGCTCACCGGCACAACATCCTGAACGCGTTCCCTGTGATGGGCTTGTATCTTCTCGAGCCCAGCTCTAGCTCGACATTACAGCCAGCAAGTGCTCCCCGTGTAGCAGAGCGGCCTTTAGAGCAAGGGTACACTGCGCACCACAAACACAATAAGTTAGACACAAAAGTACAAAAGATTATAAGCACAAACACCAAGCAAATCCTTACCCGCGTGGCTACAACGACCGCTGTACGATGAGCCCGAGGATCCTCGAGTGCCTCAACCAAACGAACCTTCTCTTATTCTTGTACGGGGTACTCTGGACCTCCCCCTCTAGCAAGCCACCAGAAAACAGTTTTGCACTACCACCGATCGGGTCGCCTCCTCCACGAAAGACTGAAAGCGGGGTTTCCTTTCCCTTCCTGAAGAGCGTCCAGTCCTCATAAATAAGGCCCATAGGTGTAGTCTTCTGAAGGTTAGCTGCCAGGGTATCTTTGCCGAATGAGCACTGATACCCTTCGCCCGGGACTTTGCCCGGCCACCAGAGTATCATTTGCGACGAGCGGCCACGTCCCTCCCCTCTATGACAAAAATCGAGGCTTCATCCCAATGTTTTCTATTGATTCGTAGCTGTGAATGTTTTGCATGGAGATAGCCTCACTCGCAGAATGCACACGTGGCTCACTGTACTTCTTTAATGGCCAGTACTTATCTTTGTTAGAGGTCCCATTAAGGAACTCGTCAGTACCTGATAATCCTTATTCCTATTACTTAACAGCGCAATCATGAATTCCTATACATAATCTTGGTGAGTATTACACCTGTACGACAGGGGTCAGATGATTAGACAACACATAAAACATAAATGACACAAAAAAAGTACTGGATATAAAACGCAATAAGAGCTAAAGCGTATACTTGGTGTTAAAAATGTTATGGCGGAGACGATGATTGGGACTGTTCTCAATATTAAAGGACACATGTCACCAAGATAGGATGGCGATATCAAAATTTACCAGGGTAGGTAACTTAAATATCTTAGGCTCGCCAGTATTATGAGCTAGGCAATACCAGTGCCTCAACTTAGGAGCACAGGTACGCATCATTTTTTGGCACCTCGGTTCCCCCCCCCCTCCTTGACGAGGATGCCTTGCCACCACCATTTTCGCCTTTACCACGGTCTGGGTCTATCGCCCCTCACGACCCGCTCTTGAGCAAGAATGAGTAACACGCAGTGACGTGGGCCCTTTGACGACCCGGCCTCTCCCACCTCATTCCCTGCACCCTCAGGACTAAATCCCATTAGAGATGACATGGCCCCATCTTATAAGCGACCAGGATGTCTGCACAAACTACCTGTAATAGACGATACCCTAATTGAGAGCCAGCAAACACAGAAATCAAAGGAAAAGACTCCAAAAACATATTAAGTAACAGCGGTTTCTTATATAGGAACTACACATAAGGTCATTGCAATTAATGTGTAAGCAGGACCACCATAATAATGGGGCATGTGTCCAACAGTAGCAACAACAACCGCATGCCACACATTTTTCAAAACATTTATTACTATATTCTACCTTCCCAAGGCGCTGAAGGATATGATGTCACACAGCTCCCAACATAATGACCAAGCAATACACGAACATGCCACCTCAGTTATCCCACCTTTAAGCAAGAACTGAAGGGGGGGAAATGTGGGAGCACGCTCTCGCTAGCCATGAAGTGGAAGGTATTGGATGACCTCTCCACCAAAAGTGGGAGCACTCTAACAAGCGTCGAACATTCAGGTTGTTAGATGGCCTCCCGCTAACGGGAGCACATCTCAGGGGGGAAATTCTCCTAAAACGACTCCAAAAGCACGGCGAACATAACCAATGGCAATGGGCGTTAACCCATGCCCACGTGGAAATCTAAAGCCTACAACCCCGAGGGGATACCTTAGGAATTACGCACAACACGTGAGCAGGAGAACTTCAAGGTTAAACCTTCCCTATAAATAGAGAGGGAGGTAATCTAGGAGATGGCCTTTTTTAAAAACCTCCTCCTCCTTCAAAGAAGCCGAAGAGCTTAAGGGGAAGAGGAAGAAGAGATCTAGAGAAAGTCGAGTGGTACCCTCCTCTGGTGAGACGTGTTAAGCCCAAAATAGTATGCACTTATTGTCATCCCTGAGAAGAATTTGGGGACTACAATACTAAATACAGATGTCCTTTATGAGTAAAACTATTTTCTGTTTGGTGGATCTTCTAGATTGCAGGTAATAATGGAGAAGATTCTTCAGCAATGCATGTTGTGGGAGGAAGATTCTCTAGGCATGCATAAAAGATATGTGAATGGACTTTCACTAGTATCCCCACTAATGAAAAAATTGAAGGCAAATTAGATAAAATGGACATACAAATAGACATACAAAGGGAAAAATATAAATACAAAAGGCATGTATTTCATAGACATACAAAGGACAAAATAGACATACAAAGTGGGACAAAATATAGTAACCAAATAAGATACTCATATTGACATTCTCATAATGAAATTGGTCAATACAGATCATACAAATCATAGTTTATAGTTTGGATCACAACCTCTTAATTAAATATTTAAAACAAAAATGCCAAGCAACAAAAAGAGGTATTAGCAATATATAGATGCCAAAAATGCCAAGCACAACAAAAAGAGGTAGTAGCCATATAAAGTACTAAACAACAAGAGTTGGATCAACTGATTGCGCATAATAAGCAGCCAACTCCTGTGCAATGCAAATCCTTTTAGATCTCATAAAGCGTTGCTCATTTGCTCCAAATAACTTCTCATAGCGGTCACCTTATTTAGTTATAAGATCCAAGTCTTCATTCCGAATACCATAAATAACTCATCATTCAGAAATTTGGCAGATATAATTATGTATAGCCATACATGCAATGACTATGTTCTATGAGTTGAGAACTTGTACTGGGGCATTGCCTTCAATATAGGGAATCTTGCTTAAGAAAACCAAATGTCTTTCAATATAGGGCATGCCTTCCTCCCTCCACTAAGAAGTGGGAACTACTTTTGGTTTAGGTTCAGTACACGACTTGAGGGCAAGAACCTCGCAAGAGCATGCTCTGCTTCTTCCTTTGCATCCATACACTGATATAAAGCACATGGATATCTCAACACCCCGGGTCCACACTCTGCCCATGTTTGGTAAATACCAGGATGTGCTCAACAAACACAACATACACTTTACCACCGTGGACCTTTAGCCATTTTTTTATCCTATATCAAAGACAATGTGTTTATCAAACCCAATACCCTAAAGTAAACAACAATAAATAAAACTATTCCTAAACTCCGAAAATATAATACTCCTAACATACCCTATATCGGCCCATGCTACAATTTTAGAATTGTATGCATTTTTAGGGGTTGAGGATTTTCATATATAGCAAAAGTATACAAAACTATAACAAACAATATAAATATAAAGCATTACAAAGTAGAAGTAACATATAGAGCACAACTGGGAGAACTTGGCATATCGAAATTTACACCAAACAGTATAACAACAAACAATCCCAAAATAGAAACAACATAGAAAACACATAGGTGATACATCAAAATTATACACAATCTATATATAAAAAAAACAGTCTATGGTAAGATATCACACAAGTGAACTTTATAAAAATTATACCATAAAAAATATATACAACAAACAATCTATGGTAATACCTTCTCAAATGCAGAGATGAGATAGAGTAAGAGAGCTCGAAATCAACCACAAAGTTTAGAACCAAATATCATTAACAACAATTACACGGATTCATAATCAAAACTAGTATCCAATACACATTAACTCTCTAACTTCTATGACAACAAAACAAACATTCAATCACCCCTAACATTAGCCTAATAACAACTCTCTACTCGATAAAATATATACACAGATACGCAAAGTCACAAATAATGCTCTTTTTGGATGACTCATTATGATAAATAAATAATAAAAAGCAAATGCGATGTTGCGATCCAAAAATTTAGGTTTAATCGAAACGATTAAGTTGGGGTTTTCATAATAAACCCTAGAATCTAAAAGTTACATAAACCAAATATCTTAAAGATAAATTTAGGCAACCCCGGATTACCAAATGACTTAAATGACCAAAAATCAAAATTAAGTTGATTTAACCCCGAAATGTATAGTATATTTGGAAATCATTGTAAGCAAAATCACCCCTAGCCTAATAATTAGCTTAAATTTGGATCAAAACCTCAATTTTTTTATGCAAGCTGTCAATTGAGGAATGCTAGGGCAAGAAAACGTATCTCTGAGAACAAATTGTAGATCGTGTAGAACAATAAGCAACTGGGGAAGCAAAAAATCCTCATAATTTGGGAACAAATTGAAGTTCCCAAAATCATTTTGGAGAGTGCCTGCAAAAGTAAATTGTGGTCTTATTAGAGTCGTCTTGAGTTTCATCAATTCATGAAATTGAAGAAAAAGAGAGTGAGAGAATGACTACCTTAAAGAATTGAAGCTCCCTACAAGTCAAATCATTGAGAGAGAGATGAGAGATTTTTGCTTCTTTTCTTGGAGTGTATTTGGTTTCTTCAGGTAGTAGAAGAGATGGAAAAGGGTAGAAATGGAATGAAAGAAGAGTTTTCTTGTTGAAAATAAAATTAGCTTGCTTCAAATGCTGAATTTGAAGTACTAAAAAAATGAGTATGAATTTTTTTTCAACAGCAAAAAGAACACTATGAATTTTTTTTCAGCTGCTAAAAAAAATTCGACAGTAAAGCAAACGCCACCAAAGTACTTTTCCAAAAAATTTCTGTTGCCATTTGAAATAAAGCATTGGGATTGAATGTATCTTCACTGTACCAATAAGAAAAGATTGAATGATTGTACGTGGATAATATTGGTCTCATCTCTCCGCTATTATATAAGGGGGGAGATTTAGAGACACTCACAAACCAAATACTAAAGTCTCACTCAATACCAACCACTCATCTCTATTAAATGAGTGGTTCTTAAAATAGGAGATTTTCTATATAGGAAAATGAGGTGGAAAATTTATTCTTACTGCCAGCCACGTCATATTTCCCTCTCTCTTAATAAATAAACAATTTAAATCACTCCTCTTTGTCCTCCTGTCTCACTCATCCTCCTATCTCACTCTCTTTCTCTTACACTCACACTGTCTCTCTCTCTTGCACTCACCATTAGAGGCCAAATTGGGCATTTTTGAATTAAATCCCCTTAAATCATTCTTCTTTGTCCTTGTATATCTCTCGAACAATTTTTTTGTCCATTTCAAATCTTATCAGTCGTACTGTGATTAGATGTAAAATTAGGGTTTGAGAATTTTTTTAATAGGTTGTTGGTTGATTGGAGAACTGTACTGGAGACTAGTTGGTTGGGGTTGTTAGAGACAGGGCTTCCTTTAATTTGGGGGTTTCAGAAAAGAATCTAGGGTTTGTTGTGTGGATTTTGGAGAACAGTTTGTTGGTGGAGATTGTTATATATTTGAAGGTATGTTTGTGCTGGAAAATCCTTACCCCTTTATATTAAGCTAGGCTTTGTTTGATCAAATAATTGTAATTTGAAAAAAAAACAAATATTGCTTCTTTTCCCGCGTAAATGGTTTGCGCTTTATATATATTATGTATGCTACTGCCACCAAATTATAGTTTATTTATGGTTGTCTCCCCTTTGTGCAATGCATGTTTACAATCCAAATGTTCCCCTAGTTCATGTCCCCTTGTGTAATGCATGGTTACAAGTCAAAATGGTCGAAGTTGACAATTTTAGTGAGATAATATTGTCGAGTTCGACAAATATAGTAATGTATATGAAGACTTGCATATAAAATAATTGCCGAGTTCGACAATTATTGTAATGTATATGAAGACGTACATAAAGACTATTGTCGAGTTCGACAATTATGGTAAAGTATATGAAGACTTGCATATAAAATAATTGCCAAGTTCGACAATTAAGGAAATGCATATGAAGACTTGCATATAAAATATTGTCGAGTTCGACAATTATACTAGTGTATGTGGAGTTATGCATGTATAATATTGTTGAGATCAACAATTATATTAGTGTATGCTGATACTTAGACTAATAAAATTGTTGAATCATGTATTACCCAGCAATGACTATACAAACAATCCTACCTACTAACATTTCCCTAATTGAATATACTGTACTTCCATCTATAGTAAGAAAATGATAGAAAAATTGCCTCCTATAGGTTCTAATAGAAGAAAAAGATAGTTGGACAGAGCAGACCCGGAACATCCAGACTTTAAAAATCTAAAAAAAGAAGCCGAGAAATAGAAAGATTGTTAAGAAAAGAACACTGGTCCCTAGAGCTGGCAATTCGGGATGGTGGGTTGGGCTCGGGCAGGGCTTTGCAGGCCTTATAAAGTTTCTGGCTGGGCCTCGAACCTTCGTTGAACCGGGTCGGACCTTCATATAGATGATTAAGCCCGCAGCCTACCCATGAATAATATTGGGCTGGGTCAGGTCGGGCCGAGCTATATGGGTTGGGCTTGGGCTGGGCTATATGGGTTGGGTTTGGGCTAGGTCAGTTTTATAGGCGGGCTTATTGAAAAACTTTGAAAAATAAAATTACATTCATTGAAGAAAAAAAAATACCCGTTTATTAATTCTTAGAGGAAATAAGAGGGGGACATAAAACCTTACCTCTCTACAACTTGAAAAAAAAGAAAATGAAAATGAAAAATACATAGAGTGCTCATTTAGCCTCCTGTCAAAATCATAAGGAGGGGTACCTAAACCGCACCTCTTTAAACAAAAAATAACTAAGTTCATAAATCATCTGTTGAATCTTTTTCTGATCCTTGTGGCATCAAATCTTGATTTTTGTCCTCCGTTAAATACCAGTCTCTTAGGCAAATAATCACTTTAATCGTATCAAGCACTAAGCTACTCATATAATCTATTATTAATCATCTAGCTCCACTAAAAGCTACCTCAGATGCTACTGTTGATACTAGAATTACAAGAATGTTACGAGAGGTAATGACTCAATTCATTACCTCGGATATTTGTTTTTATTAATCTTCCTACATTTCAAAATGTTAAAATCCGCATCTAGATCTATTATTTCTTAATCGAGGTAATGACTCAATTTATTTGATCCGCTACTCTGGGCCCCTCGGCGAATGTACTCAAGTATTCTTTACGCCACACAATCTTATGGTATAGATAAGCTTGGTTAAACAGGCAGTAATGGTCCATTAAATTTGCCAGTCGACTCATAATCCTTAAATAATAATATTATAGCACTTCTAGCTAATTCAATTTCATATATGTAAATGGATAAAAGACTTCCCTATAAAAACATTTTAAGAACATTAAGCTTAAATTGGGGGTTCAATAATGTAGTTACGACCCCAAGCAAATGGAATATGTTCAAAATATTTTGTATACTTTCCATACATCTCGGCATAAATGTTTTCAAATTGTCTATTATGTTTATGTTTTTTAAATGTTTTTCAAATGTTAACTAAATACCTAATAACTTCAACAGATGTAACCTGATAAATCTTGGAATAATATTTTTATAAACTGTACAAATAAAGTGTTGTTTGTTTCACATTTTCCAAAACATCTTTGCATACACTTAATCCATCTTTTACCATAAGATTAATAATGTGGCAATAACATCTAATTTTGAAATATTGACCATTATGTTGAACAGGTAAATAATTTTTTAATTTTATACTAGCACGGTCATTTGATCTAGCATTATTTAAGGAAGTAGAAAATATTTCGTTTGAAATTCTATATTCGTTTATCGCTTCAAAAACAGAATTAGATATAGTTAAACCGCCATGAGGGATTTCAGGCAACCTAAACCAAATTATTATTTTCAGTATTATCCAGGCAGAGTCTAAAAAGTGTGCAGTAACATAACAAAATCCTAGTTTTGTTGGAGAGCTCCATAAATCACTCTTAAGATATATTTTTCCAGTAGTATTTTGCAAGACAATTTTTAATTTTTCCTTTTCAATTTAGTAAAATTTAAAAATATTAGCTTTAACTGTATTTCTACTAGGTGGTTGAAAAATATCTCCATATGTTTTCCTAATAAACCTTTTAAATGTATTTTTTCAGAAAAACTAAATATTTGTTCGTCCACAACTATAAATCAAATCAGTTCTACACGGGCAACATCTTTGCATACACTTAATCCATCTTTTACCATAAGATTAATAATGTGGCAATAACATCTAATTTTGAAATATTGACCATTATGTTAAACAGGTAACCAATTCTTTAATTTTATACTAGCGCGGTCATTTGATCTAGCACTATCTAAGGAAGTAGAAAATATTTCGTTTGAAATTCTATATTCGTTTATCGCTTCAAAAACGGAATTAGATATAGTTAAACCGCCATGAGGGATTTCAAGCAACCTAAACCAAATTATTATTTTCTGTATTATCTAGGTAGAGTCTAAAAAGTGTGCAGTAACATAACAAAATCCTAGCTTTGTTGGAGAGCTCCATAAATCACTCTTAAGATATATATTTTTCCAGTAGTATTTTGCAAGACAATTTTTAATTTTTCCTTTTCAATTTAGTAAAATTTAAAATATCAGCTTTAACTGTATTTCTACTAGGTGGTTGAAAATATCTCCATATGTTTTCCTAATAAACCTTTTAAATGCATCTTTTTTGGAAAAACTAAATATTTGTTCCTCCGCAACTATAAATCAAATCAGTTCTGTACGGGCAACATCTTGACTAAAGCGAAAAGAAGTATTATTACTTGCTGGAGACCTACCTAATAAGGTTTGTTCAGGATCTTGATTTTTCTTTCAATCTTCCATATGTATTTTAAGGTGGGAAGTGTTGCCTGTGCTTTCATCAGAGTAACCTTTTTATCATAATATTTGCAATCAGCTTTTTGTATCATCACACCGGGATTATTTTCCTGATCAGGATGTAAAACCTCATACTTAGTAAACCATAGCCAAACATCTGATGTTGTCTTATTTGCTCATTTTGGCTTTTTACTAGATGAGGTAGGCATTTGAGGGTTAGGAATTTGGGGACTTGTATTTCGGGTGGTCATAGTTTTTTTTCTGATGGCACCTCCGTATTTGATGCCATCTCCATATCATAATATAATGGTGTAAGATGTCGATCATTTTAAGTAAAATCTAGTGGGGGACTTTGGTTGCCAACATCCTTGATGGTGAGAAATCTTTTGTTTGACATTCTGCGATAAAAAAATAATGTCGTTTTAGTTAAAATGATCTAAAAATATAGGTAATGACATTATACACAAGTTTACATATATTACAGGAAAAAAAACATTGCACTATACATATTCGCAAGATACCCCATTCAATTGTACTAATTGTACCTAAACACACCCCAATCAATCTCACAGTCAACCATTCACTAAAAAATTGCACTTACAATAAGAAGCTATGTAAGAAGGGCCCTAAATATCAAATTTCCTAAAGAGTGGAAAGCAGATATAGTAATTGTGTGCACTTGTAATAACAAGCAACAAAGAAAGAGCCCAAAACATCAAATTACTTAAAGAAGATGACAAATAGATCTAGTAGTTGCGAGAGATGATTGAACATATGAAAAACCCAACTTAATTTCATCTTTGAATCCCTTATCTAGCATGGGTTCTTGTTAACTAGTTTAGTTGCTAAGTGGGAGAGAGAAAGCCATCTTCATCAAGGACACTAAAATATCATGAACCCTATTTGCAAAATAACACCAACATCCAATCTCACAATAAATCCCACAAATTTTGGAACCCAAAAGAAAAAAAAAGTACCCCCAAAATCCTTGATGAACTTAGCGGCAACCCAAAAAAAGCTCAAAAATTATAAATAAGAATAAAACCCTACGTCCCAAATTCACAATTAGGCCTCATTCAAGCATCAATTGATGAAAACAACAAAAGCTAAAACATGGGTTTTGTCATTATAATCATAAATAATCATAAATAAACTAAAACATGGGTTTTATTATTAGATAGATGGGTATTGCAATTTGTAGAGAGAAAGATAAGATCATTATAATCATAAATAAGCTTAAACTGAAGTTCAACTCTAAGCAAAGAAAAGGCTTACACTTGCAAGCTAAAAGTAGAGGTGGTGTCTAAGAGATGGATGGGTAAGGGTATCTAAGACACCGTGTCTCTACAAGATGCCTTGCTTCTTTGCTTTTGAGAAAGAAAGAGAAATTTTTAAATATAGAACAAAGAGTGTGAAAGAAACAAAGAGACAGTGGGGCTTTAAATAGAGAAGCAAAGACTCCAGCGTTTAGATTTTTAGGCTCCAACGGCTAGTTTTTAGTCTCAAACGACTATATTTTATATGGGATAATTTCGGGTTGGGCCGGGCTTAGGCTAAATTCGGTTTGGGCCTTGCTTGGGCCAATTTGGGTCGGGTTGCGGGCTAGCCCACATCAATAAAAAGTGGCCCATGGCCTATTCATGTAATTAATCAGTACGGGCCGGGCTATCCCATTAATGACATCGGGTTGGGTTGGGTCGGGCCCACCCGTGGGCTTTAGCCCATATTGCTAGCTCTAGTGGTCCCTCCAAACACTATTGAACAATTACCAAGCTTTGAAGCTGCGAATGAGGCTGTCTATCAATACAGTGGAGCTGATACAATGGATGTTATTGAAGATGGTGACAAGGCTCGAGTAAGTGCAGGCCCTGAAATCTAGAGTGAGTATGCCGAAGCTGCTTTGAGAGTTCAACAAACATTCGGCGAATGTCGCGGTGGAATTGATTCCGAGGTTAATATTCCTAATAATGACGTTGATGAGGGTAATTGTGAACATAGTGATGGGGGTAATAGTAAAGGTGAAGGGGCTGCAAACAATGAAGATGTAAGACCTATTGATAATAGTATGCTCAAGAGCATCAAGTTCCATAGAGCAAGGTCGATAGCGCTAGGGCAGGCATACTATTTAATTATTATTTGTTATTCCCATTATTCTTTGTTACAATTTGGAAATATAAATAGTTACATTGTTAATCTCATTTACATTGTCAATCTTGTTTTTGTGACATAATTACTGTTATTATTTAGTAAAAGTCATGCCTTCGTGTTCACCATCACCCGTCAACATGGGATCATACAAGGGAACCACAAATGGTCTAAGAATTGGTTAAGTTGAAGGGTTTATATAGAATTGGGGCCATATCATATGACTATTATAACTCCGGCCTTATTTTTGCTTTTGTCGAACGTTGGCAGCCGGAAACTAATAGTTTCTATTTAAAAAAGGGATAGATGATTCTAACTTTGGATGATGTGGTACAATTGATTGGGTTAGGTGCAGATGGTGATGCTACAGTAATTGGTGGTACTTGGGGATTGCCCGCCCTTCTCGATGTTTCCCAAAGGAATCTTTTACTAGATCTTGCTGGATTCAAAACTATAAAAGTTGGTGGTAAAGAGAATTCTTTGTCACTGTCCAAACTGTGAGAACATTTTGCGCACAAATTGGAGAAGGTTATCAGTGATGGTACTACGCAGTAGCCAAGAAGAATGGGTTAACCACCTTTTATGTTGCTTGTACGTACATGTTATATGACCTCGGTTCATTTTTATTTTTAAGGAAAAAGGGCACTGATGTCAACGTACGGTATCTTGACTTGTTTGCCAAGAAAAAATTGGCAAAGAAGTGGTCATGGGGATCAGTAGTTCTAGTGCACATATATCACAATCTCGGTACAGTATTTTGAGATGATGGGAAGCAATTTGCATGCTGTACCACATTACTCGAGGTGATTCCCATAATCCTTTACTGCTGTTATATATATGCAGTACTTATTCCCATAGTTTCTAGATATCAACTGTCACAGCGATAACTTATTTCCAGATATGAACTGACTCTTCGATAAATAATTTATGATTGGAATGTATGAGATGGTAATATCAATAGGATCATAGTCTACACTATTGTTGACATATACATGAACCTATTTACTAATTAGATTTTTTTTATCTATATACATGTAGTCGTGGATCTTTGCACATTTCCTAAAGTTTCCTGTAGGGACCTATCCCTCGACCTATGTCAAACTCGAGCTACCTCAATACCAGACTCACGCATTATACACGTGGCATACACAATTAGCAATAACACTTGGACCACGAACTGATAAAGAATATGGATCGAGTACTGCAGAAAATATGAACAAGTTAAATACACCTGTCTCCCACGAACTAGCAGTTATACATTCAACTACTACCTGCCCCATTTCTAGGAAAACGTGCTTCTATACGATAACAAACTGAGAGTGAGGTCTATAAAAAGGATGAGTTCCAGAGGAGAAAGGACCAAGTTTTTCTAGCTCAAGAGATAAAAAAACTAGTAATTAAATATCAGCCTCAAGCAATAAAGTTACAGTTACTAAATCCTCAAACAGAGGTTGTGATTTTCACATATTCAAAGGGTTCCATGCTAATCATCTGTGTTATTTTATATAAAGTTATACTAATTCTTGTCATAGGTACATTTGTTGTAAGAGCTAATTTTGAGCTACTACGAAATTAGGCCATTATATTTGGCACCGTGTGTGGGAAAAAAACATTTCCACGATATCCTAAGACATATAATTACTTAACTATCCATTTCTAATCATGGTCACTTCCAAGCGACCAGCAACATGAGTCCAGCTCAATCTTTCAGTCGAATCAGATCAGTTCATAGAATAAAGGGCAAACCTCCATACTGAAATAGAGAAACCTAATGAGCTTAAGTATCAGTTAGTCCTTAACCACAAGCTCCGCGAACAGGAACTTGAGAGCGAGTATCAAGCTCATCAAACAAAATTCAAGTGGCATGAAGAACAAATGGTAACAATACAGACCGCCTTGCATGCTTTGTAAGACCCCTTACCAGAGATCATGATCAGATCCCAGCAAACTCCTAAGTTTTCACCTGGGAAAGATTAGGACCTCGAGGGGCAACTCGCAAAGCCATTTCCTAAAGTCTTCATAATGAACCATAAACTTCAATTCATTTGGGACGAGAAGATCAGTTTGATCTCAGTAGAGGTCGTCGGCCTTCCAAGCGTCAAGAAGAGAGCAACAACCTCAACCCAGGATACCAGCTCACTAACCTTTGTGTGAGGGCACCGGTACTCATAATCCCTTACCAGCATGCCAAGTCGCTTAAGCACTACATCAGTACATCACACAAGAAAAAATGGATCAACGTATCAAGGAGTTGAATGAAGCTCAAGCATTAGGCAAAAAGGATGATTTAACAAAGTTGCACGGTAGTCTGATTGCCAAAGAGTTATTTGATATGGAAGTACCAATAAAGTTTCATACTCCTAAGATACGTAAATACAAAGGCATTAATTTGAAGAAGTACATTCAACAATTATGTGATTCACTAGGATTATATTCAAATCTTAACCATAATTTATGTCGCCTGTTCACCATAAACCTGATGTGAGAACCGCTATAGTGGTTCAATTCTTTACCTAAATATTACATTATTACATTTGATCAACTCTAGAAGATCTTCGTCAAAATGTAGGCTCATAATAAAGACAAGGAGGAGAATTTATACACTTTTATCAGTCTTAAACAGTCTCAAGGAGAGAAGCACGAGGTCTATGCAAAGAAGTTTCAGGAACTCGCACGGAAAGTTGACAATCTCGATTAGACAATAGTTATTTCTGCATTTATCAATGTACTACAGATCGATTATAACGTGAAGGAACATCTCTTCTTGAATAAACCCACGACCTTTGAAGACATGATTACCAAGGTCAATGGGTATATCGACCTGGAAAGGATGATGACCGAAAGGCATAAATCTATTAAATTTATTCTAACCACGAAAGGTCAAAACACATATTATAATGGTGAACCAAAAGAGGACCAGGGTGATCAAAAACATGCTAAAGCAAACACAGGCAAATATCAAAATGGCAATTTATTAGTCAAGCCGGTCCTCCCCAAGATGAATGTCCAGCTATCATCCATTTTGTCCATACTGACGAAAGACAAGTTCTATCGTACATCTCTACTACTGGACCGATTGAAGGCAAACCATACTACATGTATCATAAGGTAACTCATCATGAAACTGACAACTGTTATGCTTTACAGAGGTTGCTAAAATAAATTTTCAAAGGTGGGAGAATGCACTAGTACATTATTAATCTGGAATGATACAAAAATGGAAGCTAAGGTCAAAGTAGTTCAAGTCGAAGATCAGTCTGAGGAAAAACACTTATACCATATGTACCACAGCAACATGATCGTGATCTATCAAGTCAACAACTCTACCAGAATAAAATGAGAAGATTAACAGAATGATGCGACCTTACCGTTCAGGATAAAGAAGCTAAATTCCGTCCTAAATCAAGCAATTGACGACTTTGGATTTTATTTGAGGATTGCAATATCAGTCACGTCAAATTTCCACATTATGACACTCTAGTTATTATACGGAAGATGAAAAAAAATGTTATGCATACCATGATGATTGATACTGGTAGTAGTATCAAAATCCACTTTCAGAGTATAATCGAGCAAATGGAACTGACCAATCAAGTTATACCAAGCGACATCGATATCAGTGGGTTTAATAGCTCTAAGGAAGAACGGGTGGGTAAGATCATCCTACCCATTACTGCTGGACCTGCTACAATCAACGTCATTTTCTACATCATCAACGTCAAATCTCATTACTTAGGGATTATGGGTTTCTGCTGGATTCACAACGAGGAAGCAATCACTTCCACGCACCATCAAGAACTTCGCTTTAAGCATAAAGAGGACATCTATAAATTAATGGCAGGCAAAAGCTTTCACGAGCTTGCAAAAATACCATCTTTACCATACTCGACACATTTGACAGATTTGTCGCATAACAATTACAGAAGGCTAGTCATATCGATGACCAACCTTCAATAGATGAACCTACATAATACATAGACATTGATGGACCAAGAAGATGTAGTTATATTGGTACCAAACTTGTCCAGCACGAAAAGGAGGCCCTCATTCACTTTTTACGAATGAACCGAGATGTCTTCGCTTGGACTTTATAAGAAATGTCAGGAGTCGACCCAGCTAAGGCATGCCACAGATTGAGCATCAACAACAATATCACGGCAGTTAAGCAGAAACAAAGAAAGCTATCACCTTGTTTTCGAGATAAAGTTAATAATGAAATCAATAAATTGATCAAAGTCGGATTCATTTGAGAAGCTAAGTACCCGAATTGGATCTCCAACATTGTTACCATTTTAAAGACGAATGGGAAGGTCTGCGTTTGGATAGATTTTGCAGATCTAAACATACACTCCAAAGGACAGTTTTCCTCTTCCAATCATTCATCAAATTCTCGATTCAATGGCTGGACATGAGCTCTTATCTATGATAAATGTTGCTTCCGGATACAATCAGATACCCCTTCTAGGCGATGATTAGGAAAAGACCACTTTCATCACTGAAAGAGGGTTTTACTGTTATAGAGTTATGCCTTTCGGGCTGAAGAACGCCGGAGCAACGTATCAACGTTTAATGACATTAATGCTCAAGGCAGACTTGGGAAAGATCATTGAAGTATACATCGATTACCTACTCTTCAAAAGCTTGAAGGATCATATCACAGATCTCGATACAATCTTCCATATTTTATGCTCATACAAAATAAGGCTCAACCCTGATAAATATCAATTCAGAGTACACTCGGGAAAATTCCTAGGACATCTCATCAGCAAGAAAGGGATTGAGGCCGATCCAGATCAAATTCGAGCTCTACTCAACATGCCGTCTCTAGCAATAAAGAAAAACATTCTGAAACTCGCTGGCAAGATCAGCGCCGTCAATCTTCTTTTCTCTAAGTCTTTAGATCGATGTCGATGGTTGTTCATGTTACTTCGAGGATGTACTACACGAGGAAAGATTCAACCCAACAAAGAGATCGATTGGACAAAAGAATGCAAGGCATCCTTTTAAGAACTCAAAACTTTTTAGGGAAGTCTCCCATAATGAGTACCCCAATAGACAATGAGGAATTGATCATTTACCTCGCCGTTACAGAAAACTCTCTTAGCTCGGTCCTCATTTGACTTGAAAGAAAGGTTGAAAAACCAACGTATTTTATCAGCAAAGCCCTTACTCCAACAAAAATAAGATATTCTAAGATCGAGTGACTTCTTTTAACTCTCGTTTACACTTCACAAAAGATCAAGCCCTATTTCCAAGCTTATTCCTTCAAAGTTATAAAAAGCTACCCAATCCAGGAAATTCTATCTAGAATAGGGAAATCAAGAAGAGTGCAACAATAGTCTGTAAGTTTGGGAGAACATTATATCAAATTTGAGCAGCGCCATTCATAAAAAGGTTAAGCAGCCACCGATTTTCTAATATATTTTCTTGAAAAGATCCAGATTGGGAGAAGCATAACCCTAATCTTACAGATGAAATAGCAGAAGATCCACCTAGCAACCTTAAATGAACGAGCTGAATGGGTTTTAAGAAAATGATGAAGACTTCTTACAGAGGCTCAACAGGACCCGCCAGGTCAGGTATTAGAATTATGTTGATTACTCCATCAAACGAGAGAATCGAGAAATAAATCTGTTTAAAATTTGAAGCCTCGAATAATGTTATAGAATACGAAGATTTAATTCATGGGTTCGATTTAGCGCTCGAACTTAGAAATCCTGAGCTGTCAGTCTATACAGGTTCATTACTCATAGTCAACCACTATTTTGGGCAATACATAAAGAATGGAAAGATGGTTTATTATGCCGCCCTCGTTACTGACCGAATGAATAGATTCACAAAAGCTTCTCTCGACTATTTACCATGAGAGGAAAATAGATACGCTAATTCCTTAGCTTACTTGGTCAGGGTCTTGGGTACAGAAGCACGATACCTCTAAATTAATGTGATCTCAACCCCCAGTATTGATCTCCCCTCTATATGCAAGATCAACACTGGGGCTATAAAGAAGAGGACGACAATTGGAGGAAACCTTTTATCACCTATTTTGTCCCGAAGAACGAATGTGATGGGCCCCTTCTAGAAGATCCAAAAGAACACTGACAGTTGATCAAAATTTGAAACATTATAAAGTTTAGACAGACTGGTTATATCGAAGATTAGTTACAAGGCCTTATCTAAAGTGCCTCTCCAAGCAATAAGTCAATGGAATGCTCAAAGACTTACATGAAGGAACTTGTGGCTCCCATGTCATAGGTCGATCAATTACAAATAGAGCAATTACACATGGAGTATTCTGGACAAAAATACAAAAATAAGCGAAGAGTACTCACGGAGATGCGACACATGTCAATGACATGGAAACATGATAGGGGCACCTACACTTAAACTTCATGCAAGTAAGGTATTCTGGCCTTTCAAGAGGTAAGCGCTAAATCTAGTTGGCAAATTTTCCCATACGTTGGATAACCGAAGGTTCTTACTCATGGCAACAGATTACTTTACCAAATAGGTGGAAGCAGTTCCCCTTTGTTGAACTCGAGAAGAGAAGTCATCTCATTTATCTGGGAACATATTATTGCACAGTTTGGAATCCCACACCTGATTCGGATCGATAATGGGCTATAGTTTTGGCAAAAAGGTGGTAGATTTTCCCAATAAATACAATATCATTCATTCCCTATCCAATCCATACTACCCCAAAGAAATAGATAGGCTGAAATAACCAATAAGGCAATAGTGGATGGAATCAATAAGCGGCATCAATCACAAAAGAAAGGAAATTGAAGACGGGAACTACCTCATGTCTTATGGGCATACCATACTACACCGAGACAATCAACTGGATGTTCCCCCTTCCTCCTGGCTTACGTAACTGAAGCCATCATTCCAACGGAATACTACCATCCTATCAAAGATCACGAGCTAATAGACGAGAAAAATGAGTTTGAGTTAGCTTGCAATTTGAACTGGATCGATAAGACTCGAGATCGAGCTGTTGCCAACCTGGGTCGATATCATCATATGCTAGCCAGCTCGTACAACAAAAGAGTCCAAAGCCATGAGTTCCAAATGGACGATCTAGTCCTTAGAGAAATCCCTAAGAGCCAAAAAAGATAAATGCGGAAAGCTCACAGAAAATTGGGAGGGACATTTTCTGATCGTTGGCTGCACTAGCCTTGGATCCTACTACCTCATGACAGAGAAAGGCGTTTGTATACCAAACCAATGGAATACTAGGAGATTGAAATGATATTATCGATAAGTCCCCAGTTCATAAAATATCTCTATTCTCATTTTTTACATTCCAAAAGCTAGATTCCAATCTCTAATAGTTCGTACATTCTTTTCTACTCAATAAAAACTTTCAAAAAAATTCCTACATTATTTTTTACAGACATACATGTAGTACCTACTAAATCCCCAAGATTAAAGAGAAGGTAACATTAGCTTTGAATCGATACATCTATACTCAAAGATTAAAGCAAAGGTAACACTAGCTTCAATCGATACATCTATACAATAGTAATGATTAAAACAAGGTAATACTAGTTTTCAATCAATGATCTCTACTATCTCTAAGATACATGATAAAGTATAGGTAACACTAGCTTTCATCTCTCTAAACATCGACCATACAAAAACAACATGTCACATATACAGTTTTTCTTGCAAAAGGTCAGCTGCGCTTTCCCCTACCGTGGGAGGCCGTGAAGCCATAAAATCTGACACTCGAGCAGTTACATATCTCTTCCTCGCTCTACTCATTCTATAGTAATGGGGCCTATATCGGTTTCCATAGAATTCAGGCAGTTACCTCAATCTACTTCCGCATTACAGATACAACCTTTGAGTATCAAACAATCATGCAGGGTATCCCTTTTGAACTCCAACCTCTTTACTTCTTCTACAAAATAGGAAATTACTGCCATTATCTCCCTAGAATGCACCACCTCCACAAAAATCCTGTATAGGTTCGGAACGGCCAACTCAACAAAATTCGCCTTTAGTTTCTTATAATGTTTGTCCAAATGAGCGTAATGGGCATTAGCTCGCTGTAAGCGTCTCTCTAAGTCCGACATGGTATCAGTCAATTACGATACCAATCCCATCGACTTCTCTTACTTAGCTCGATTTTTGTTTTATAACTCCTCCAATTCACTGCATAATGCCACTAACTCCACATCATTTCCACCACGTCCCCCAGCACTAACGTTCTTCAACATCTCATCCTTTCTCTTGATAGCTTCATTTAACTCTTTCCCTTTGAGGAGTGAAACCTTTAACCTATTACCACTCTCTCTAGCTAATTCATTAGCTTTTCTTACGGAGGCTCAAATGAAGACTAAATCAGCCTACAACTCTTTAATTTGAGCTTGGGTATTCGAAACATCACCCTTCACAGACTCAACCTCGGCGTCATTCATTCTCTTTTTCAACCTCTTTCCAACCTTATCCTTCTTGCCATACGAACTTTCTGCACGCCTTCAACTTCGCCAGTCGCTCATTCAGTTTGTCACATTGATTTTAGGTGACCCGAAGATTAATATCTTTTACTTGTACGGCCTTACTCAACTTCTCTACTTTACTTTTGGCACTAGCCAAATCAGCTCGTGCATTCACCAGTTCAAGTTCCTTATTGTCTACTAGCCCCCTTAAACTAACAAGATTATCCTCTAGTTCTTTTGCATCCACCTCTGGCAATCCGATGCGGTATTGCGCGACATCTACATCCTTACCTCTCGCTCCTAATAATTCTACCTTACTATTTAACTTCACTACTTCATTCTACACAATAGCAAGCTCCCCCTACAGTTTTTCCATTTTAACATCTTTACTTTTGATCTGTTGGGTTAGTTCATTCACAGTCTTCTCCACTTTAGTAAGCTTGATCTCCACTTTTACATACTGATCCGCGCAATCTTCACTTGCCCCTTTCATCCTTTCAAAATTGAGCTTATACTCATAATTACATTCCATAGCATATTCTTCACTAGCTCGAATAGGTTCTAACTCAGCCTTCACAAACAACTCGATTGAAAAATACTTAACATATACAATCAATAAGCTATAGTTTGCTATGCACATATCTACAAACAGTTCTATCTATCACATGCCACACAAATGAGATGATACTTAGCCCTCCAGTTACAAAATTATCTTACACTGATGGCCATACTATCTACATCTTGAAATCATATGACACTGTTGATTCTCAAATATTAAGGAATACATTTTCTACATTCTCATTCTCTTTAATTCCAAATGGTCTGATTATACTTCTTGGATTATTTTCGTTAATATGATATTTATCAGCCCTCTTACATTACTTTTCTCTTTCTCTTATGCAAACTCTAGAAAGTTAAAAAACAAGAAAGTCAAATATTTTGACCTATTTTCTAACGAGCAAGTTAAAAAACTCTAGGAAGTAATAGAGTTGCTAAAGAGCTTGCTCCTTATCGAGCTCTCTCTCTAAATCCTCATTCTAGGCGCAAACCTTTAAGTTCCTACAAATCAATATTTACAGCATCTCTTAGACTACTTCATAATTATCCTCTAATGTATCCAATACAATAACAGTCTTCAACTCACAAAAAAGAACTTCAAAGTTTACTCTACTTTTCATCCTCTCCTCCACAGTTCTCTAAATCAGTCCTCGCCGAGATCGTATCCAACCCTTTCCAAGTCTCCTGAGGAGAGCTGCCTTTAACATCAGGCTCCTCTTCAGCATCACTTCCTCAACATCGACAAAAGCTCCTTTATAATAGCCTCAATATATGGCATAGAGTATCCAACTACAAGGAGCTTTAGACCTAGGTTGTCGCGAGTAACTGAAACTGCCTCTACATTCTCTTTGACTTTTCTGCGAGTTCGAGCATCGTGAACCCAGAACGTCCTTCAAATCTGATACCGCAGAGCTCGACGTTCCTTCTCTTGTGCTAAATCGGCCTCGAGTTAAGCAACCCTCTTCTCAAGCTCATCAACTCTCTTCTCGAGCTCAGTCCTTCCATCCTTAAACCCGAGATAGAATCCTTTCAACATACGAGAAATCTACAATAAAAAGAAAACATTTCAGTTCAAAAATAGCATAAGAATTAAGCAAAATGAAGAATTTCACTTACCTTACAAAGCTCTAACTTCATAGACATGTCCAAACCCTCAGAACTTTCTCGGGCTACCACCCTCAACCTGTTTTCCACAGCTAACAACTTATCCTCCACAATGGGACTACTCTAGCTCCTTCACCTCACTCACTGAAGAAGGAGCGTCCACCTTTCTCTTTTTGAACTCATTCCGACCTCTCCCAACATAATCTCGAGCTCCGATCACTCTCGAGCGACAGTATCATTAGTGATTCCTTTCTCGCCACTTGATATTAAAGATCTATATAAACACAACACATTATTATGTATTGACAGAATGCTAACACAAAAATAGCAGTTCAATATCACAAACAATTACTTACTTTTCTTTAGTTTTATTTATAAGATCCAGGGTTCCTCGTCCACTCTTTGGAGACAATCGCCTTTTACCCATATCAAGTTATCATTCCATCTCGTCCTATCTAATTCAAATCGAAGAATTGAGGTCGAGTCAAACTAGAAGAGAAGTACGAGCCCCCAGTCGCCATATAGTATTTACTAGTGTAATTCTGCAAAATATCTAAATGAGTTATTCTCCTCTCCACCCTCTTACGCCTACCTTCTCTATTCAGATTATCATACACATTTATCACTTCTCACATATTCTCATTCAGTTGGGCAGGGCAGGCTTCAATGACATTCAAAATACTTTTAGATGGATTGCTTAAAGGCACCATCAATCCAAATCTAACTGGAACAGATAACACAAGAATCTCTGGTCCAAATCAGTTTTGACACCCCCATGAAGTATCCAAAGATATAGACTCATTCACTCCCCTCTCAGATTTCTCGTGCTCCAATTAGGCAATAAGAAAAAGTATTTATCACCATTTTCAACCGTACACCCCCTAAACGACCTCCCGACATGTTCTATCACCTTACCCCATACGCCACCTTAACTGCCTTTAATTTTGTCAAACTCCTAAGCACATCTGAATCTACAAGATATGGTAAAAAGTTCCCAGGAAATCAGGAAACTCTAATATATTCTTCCCCTCTACCTCTAACTCTACTGTATTAGACCCCTCCATTCTTAACTCTCCCCCACAGATTTAACTTTATCAATTTCTATAGGTACAACCACAATCGAACGAACAGAGGTTAAAGTCTTCATGTTAAGAGTATGCTCGAAATTGAGGCTTATTACTAAAAAGGGCCTTCTCACGCCTCTACCTACATACAGGTCTAGGTATTCCAATCAATTTTTTTATAATT
>JACGCM010002548.1:0-289547 GCA_014058105.1 Kingdonia uniflora | reverse complement strand
GACTATGCCTAAAAAATCCCTACAATTTCAAAAAAACTCTATTATAGGCTAGTGAATCTAGTTGGAGGCCAAAAATACAGTTATTGACCCAACAAATACCCAAATGTGCTTGTATTTACACATAAAATGGCACGGAGAATTAGGTCTCATATTACTAGGGGGGGGGGGGGGGGGGGGCAACAAAAACATTGCTCCAAAAAAATCCGGAAAACTGAAAATCCATACCAAACTCTTTGAATAGGACTGTGACTACGTAGAGTCGATAAAACCTCATTTGATCCAATTGCCCTCAAATGTGTCATTATTTATCCTTAACCGACCCAAATGTGCTGTAATTTACTCATGAAAAATGATAATGTCTCATTTATAGGCCCTCTACAACAATTTGCTTAAACAAAATCCGCTAAAAAGTAAATTCCATATTAACTCCTCTATAGGCAAACCGTGAATTATGGAGTCAAAACATATCTGTTTTTGAACCCACAAACTAACAAAGTGCTTGGCATTAAACATAAAAATGGCAATTTAGTTCTCAAGTTATAGTCCAATATCGTATAATAAATGTCACCTATCAAACTCAATGAAAGGTCTGTGAACTATCGTAGAGTCCATAATATCTTAATGATCCCACAAATGCACTCAATATGCTCACTTATTTATCCCTTAAACCCCCCCAATGTGCCTGTATTTACTCATGAAATGATAATTTTGTCTCATTTTAAGGCCCTATAACTATTGCTAAAAAAATCCCTAACAATTAAAATTCCATATCAAAATCCATCTAAGGTTCCGTGAATATAGTGGATCCAAAAATCTGTTATTGGACCCACAAACTACCTAAATTGCTTGTATTTACACATAAATGGGCAATTTAGTCGCAATTATTGCAACAAAAACTATTGCCAAAAAATCCGTCAAATGGAAATTCATATCAAACTCTATGAATTGGTTCGTGACTTCGTAAGTCCATAAATATCTCTAATTGCATCTCCCAAATGCCTGAAATGTGCTCACTTATTTATCCCTTAAACGACCCAAATGTCTTGTATTACTCAGATAATGATCATTGATACTCATTTTATAGGCTCCTAAATGCTTGAAAGAACTCTAAAATTTAAATCTCATATCAAACTCCACTCATAGGCTCAGTGATATAGGTGACTCAAAATATACACTTATTACCCCACAACACACCAAATGTGCTTGTATTTACACATGGAAATGGGCAATTTAGTCATATTATAGGCAACAAAACTATGCTCCAAAAATCTGTAAATTGTAATTCCATGCCAATTCGATGAATAGGTTCTGTGCTATCGTAGAGTCATAAAATCTCAAATTGATCCCACAAATGACAAATGTGCTCACTTTATTATCCCTTAAACGAACCAAATGTGTTTTTTTTTTTTTGCTTCATTATCAGAAAATGATAATTTGTCTCATTTTAAGGCTCCATAACTATTGCTAAAGAAATTCCTATAATCTAAATTCCCTATCAACTCCATCTTAGGCTAGTGAATATAGTGGAATCCAAATATATCGCTTATTCACCCCAGAAACTCACAAATGTGCTTGATTACACATGGAAATGGCTTTAGTCCATATTATAGGCAACAAAACTATTGCTCGTAAAATCTATAAAATAAAAATTCCCTGTAAAATTCTATGAATAGGTTCTGTGACTATCGTAGAGTCCATAAATATCTCTAATTGATCCAATCTTGACTCAAATGTGCTCACTTATTATCCCGTTAAACGACCGAAATGTGATGTTATTTACTCATGAAAATAATCAATTTTGTCCTCATTTTATAGGCTCCATAACTATTGCTAAAATAAATTCCCGAAAATTTAATTTTCCATTAAAACTTATCCAATAGGCTCAGGGAATATATGGAATCCAAAAATATCTCTTATTGCCCCCAACACTAACCAATGTGCGTCGTATTTACACATTGATATGGGCCAATTTAGTCTCAATTATAGGCAACAAAACTATTGCTCAAAACTCTGTAAAATGGAATTTCATGTCAAATTCTATGAATAGGTTTCTGTGACTATCGTAGAGTTCCATAATATACTCAACTTGATCCACAAATGACTAATGTGCTCACTTATTTATCCTTTAAGCAACCCAATTGTGTTTGTATTACTCCAAAATGTCAATGTTTGTCTCATTAATAGGCTCCTTACTAATTGCTAAGAAAATCTCAGAAATTTTAATTCCATATCAAACTCCATCTATGATCATGTGAAATATAATAGAACCAAAAAGATCTCTTATTGACCCCAGACCAACCAATTGCTGATGTATACACATGGAAATGGGCAATTATTTAATTTATAGGCAACAAATATTGCTCAAAAAAATCGGTAAAATGGAAATTCCATAAATTCATGAATAGTTCTGTGACATGGAAGATCCATACATTCTCAACATTATCCACAAAATGAATCAAATGTGACTCAACTTATTATCCTTAAACGACCCAAAGTGCTTGATTTACTCATGAAAATGAACAAATTTTTGTCTCATTTTATAGGCTCCTTACTATTTGCTAAGAAAATCCCACAAATTTAATTCCATATCAAACTCATCTATAGGCTCACTGAATATAGTGGAAATCCAACATCACTTATTGACCACCCAAACTACCCAAATGTATAGTGTTACCATGGAATGGCAATTTAGTCTCTATAATAGGACACAAAACTATTGCACAAAAAATCTCGTAGAATTGAAATTCTCATGAACATCTATGAGTAGGATGTGCTATCTAAGAGTCATAAATATCTCTAATTGATCGCCAAAATGACTCTAATGTGCTCACTTATTATCACTTAACGCCAAAGTGCTTGTATTATCATGAAATTGATCAATTTGTCTCATTTTTAAGGCTTCCATAACTATTGCTAAGAAAATCACTAAAATTTTAATCCATATAAAACTCTATCTTAGTCTCCAGGGAATATAGGAATCCAAGAATGCTCTCTTATGACCCCACCTAACCAAATGTGCTTGTATTTACACATGGAAATGGGCAATTTTAGTCTCATATAGGCAACAAAACTATTGCTCAAAAAACAGTAAAATGAAATTCATCAGTCTAAAACTGATGAAAGGTTTTGTGACTATCAGGGTCCTAAATATCTCTATGATCCCAAAATGATTCAAATGTGCTCTATATTATCCCTTAAACTAACCCAATGTGCGTGTATTTACTCATGAAATGATCAATTTTTGTCACCTTTTATAGGATCCTATAACTATTGAATGAAAATCCCTAAAATTACAATTCCATATCAAACTCCTCAATAGGCTCAGGTGAATATAGTGCATCCAAAAATATCTTATTCACCCCAGAAACTAACAAAGTGCTTGTATGTTACACATGGAAAATGGGCAATTTAGTCCATATATATTGGCAATAAAACTATTGCAAAAAAATCATGTAAAATGGAATCCCCATGTAAAAGTCTATGAATAGGTTCTGTGACATCGTAGAGTCCATAAATATCTTAATGATCCCACAAATGACTCAAATGTGCTTCTTATTCTATCCCATATTACGAAACCCAAAGGCTGTATTTCTCAGAAAATGATCATTTTGTCCATTTTATAGGAGCCCTAAACTATTGCTAAGAAAATCGCTCAATTGAAATGCCATACAAATAGAGCCTATAAAATTAAACAAAATTGATCATTTTCATGAGTAAATACAAGCACATTTGGGTCGTTTAAGGGATAAAAGTGAGCATATTTGAGTCATTTGTGGGATCAATTAGAGATATTTATGGACTCTGCGATAGTCATGAACCTATTAATAGAATTTGAAATTGAAATTCCATTTACGGAGTTTTCGAGCAATGTTTTGTTGCCTATATTATGAGACTAAATTGCCCATTTCCATGTGTAAATACAAGCACATTTGGTTAGTTTCAGGGGTGAATAAGGGATATATTTGGATTCTCTATATTCACTGGGCCTATAGATGGAGTTTGATATAGAATTTAAATTATAGGAATTTTCTTAGCAATAGTTATGGATCCTATAAAATGAGACAAAATTGATCATTTTCATGAGTAAAAACAAGCAGATTTGGTTCGTTTATGGGATAAATAAGAGAGCACATTTGAGTCATTTGTGGGATCAATTAGAGATATTTATGGACCCTACGATAGGCACAGGACCTATTCATAGAATTTGACATGGAATTTCAATTTAATAGATTTTTTGGGCAATAGTTTTATTGCCTATAATATGAGACTAAATTGCCCAGTTTATGTTTAAATAAAAGCACATTTAATTAGTTTGTGGGGTCAATAAGTGATATTTTTGGATTCCACTATATTCACTGAGCCTGTAGATGGAGTTTAATATGGAATTTTAATTTTAGTGATTTTCTTAACAATAGTTATGGAGCCCTATAAAATGAGACAAAATTGATCATTTTCATGAGTAAATACAAGCACATTTGGGTCGTGTAAGGGATAAATATGTGAGCACATTTGAGTGATTTGTGGGATCAATTAGAGATATTTATGGACTCTTCGATAGTCAAAGAACCTGTTCATAGAATTTTACTTGGAATTTCCATTTTACGGATTTTTTTAGCAATAGTTTTGTTGCCTATAATATAAGACTAAATTGCAAATTTCCATGTGTTAATACAAGCACATTTGGTTAGTTTCTCGGGTGAATAAGAGATATTTTTGGATTCTACTATATTCACAGAGCCTATAGATGGAGTTTGATATGGAATTTAAATTATATGGATTTTCTTAACAATAGTTAAGGAGCCTATAAAATGAGACAAAATTGATCATTTTCATGAGTAATTACAAGCACATTTTGGTCGCTTAAGGGATAAATAAGTGAGCACATTTGAGTCATTTGTAGGATCAATTAAAGATATTTATGGACTCTGCAATTGTCACCGAACCTACTCATAGAGTTTGACATGGAATTTCCATTTTACAGATTTTTTGAGCAATAGTTTTTTTGCCTATTAAATGAGACTAAATTGCCCATTTCCAAGTGTATATACAGTCACATTTGGGCAGTTTGTGGGGTCAATAAGAGATCTTTTTGGATTCCACTATATTCACTTAGCCTATTGATTGAGTTTGATATAGAATTTAAATTTGTAGGATTTTTTTAACAATAGTTATGGAGCCTATAAAATGAGTAAAAATTGATTATTTTCATGAGAAAATACAAACACATTTGGGTCGTTTAAGGGATAAATACGTGGGCACATTTGAATCATTTCTGTGATCAATTAGAGATATTTATGGACTCTACGATAGTCACAAAACCTATTCATTGAATTTGACATGGAATTTCCATTTTACGGATTTTTTGAGCAATATTTTGGTGGCCTATAATATGAGACTAAATTGCCCATTTCCATGCGTAAATACAAGCACATTTGGTTAGTTTCAGGGGTGAATAAGAGATATTTTTGGATTCTACTATATTCACAGAGCCGATAGATGGAGTTTGATATGGAATTTAAATTTTACGGATTTTCTTTACAATAGTTAAGGAGCCTATAAAATGAGACAAAATTGATCATTTTCATGAGTTAATACAACCATAATTGGGTCGTTTAAAGGATAAATAAGTGAGCTCATTTGAGTCATTTGTGGGATCAATTTGAGATTTTTAAGGACTGTACGATAGTCACAGAACCTATTCATAGAATTTGACATGGATTTTACATTTTATGGATTTTTTGAGCAATAGTTTTGTTGCCTATAATATGAGACTAAATTGCCCATTCCAATTTGTAAATATAAGCACATTTGGGTAGTTTGTGGGGTCATTAAGAGATATTTATAGATTCCACTATATTCACTGAGCCTATAGATGGAGTTTGATATAGAATTTAAATGTTAGGGATTTTTTTAGAAATAGTTATGGAGCCTATAAAATGAGAAAAAATTGATCATTTTCATGAGCAAATACAATCACATTTTGGTCATTTAAGGGATAAATAAGTGAGCACATTTGAGTTATTTGTGGGATCAATTTGAGATATTTATAGACTCTACGATAGTCACAAAACATATTCATAGAATTTGACATGGACTTTCCATTTTACGGATTTTTTGAGCAATAGTTTTATTGCTTATAATATGAGACTAAATTGCCCATTTCCATGTGTAAATACAAGAACATTTGGTTAGTTTCTGGGGTGAATAAGAGATATTTTTTGATTACACTATATTAACTGAGCCTATAGATGGAGTTAGATATGGAATTTAAATTTTAGGGATTTTCTTAGCAATAGTTATGGAGCCTATAAAATGAGACAAAATTGATCATTTTCATGAGTAAATACAAGCACATTTGATTCGTTTAAGGGATAAATAATTGGGCACATTTGAATCATTTGTGAGATCAATTAAAGATATTTATGGACTCTACGATAGTCACAGAGCCTACTCATAGAATTTTAGATGAAATTTCCATTTTACAAATTTTTTGTGCAATAGTTTTGTTGCCTATTATATGAGACTAAATTGCCCAATTCCATGTGTTAATACAAGCACCTTTGGGCAGTTTGTGGGGTCAATATGGGATCTTTTTAGATTCCACTATATTCGCTGAGCCTATAGATGGAGTTTGATATGGAATTTAAATTTTAGAGATTTTCTTAGCAATAGTTAAAGAGCCTATAAAATGAGATATAATTGATCATTTTCATGAGTAAATACAAGCACATTTGGTAAGTTAGTGGGTCAATAAGAGATCTTTTTGGATTCCACTATATTCACTGTGCCTATAGATGGAGTTTTATATGGAATTTGAATTTTAAAGATTTTATTAGCAATAGTTATGGAGCCTATAAAATGAGACAAAATTGATTATTTTCATGAGTAAATACAAGCACATTTGGGACGTTTAAGGGATAATTAAGTGAGCACATTTGAGTCATTTGTGGGATCAATTACTGATATTTATGGACTCTACGATAGTCACAAAACCTACTCATAGAGTTTCAGATAGAATTTCCATTTTACAGATTTTTTGTGCAATAGTTTTGTTGCCAATTATATGAGACTAAATTGCCAATTTCCATGAGTAAATACAAGAACATTTGAGAAGTTTGTGGGGTCAATAAGTGATCTTTTTGGATTCCACTATATTCAGTGAGCCTATGGATGAAGTTTGATATGGAATTTAAATTTTAGGGATTTTCTTAGCAATAGTTATGGAGCCTATAAAATGAGACAAAATTGATCATTTTCATGAGTAAATACAAGAACATTTGGGTCGTTTAAAGGATAAATAAGTGAGCACATTTGATTCATTTGTGGGATCAATTTGAGATATTTATGGATTCTACGATAGTCGCAGAACCTATTCACAAAATTTTACATTGAATTTCCATTTTATGGATTTTTTGTGCAATAGTTTTGTTGCCTATAATATGAGACTAAATTGCCCATTTCCATGTGTAAATACGAGCACATTTGGTTAGTCTGTGGGGTCAATAAGAGATATTTTCGGATTCCACTATATTCACTGAGCCTATAGATAAAGTTTTATATGGAATTTAAATTTTAGGGATTTACTTAGCAATAGTTATGGGGCCTATAAAATGAGACAAAATTGATTATTTTCAAGAGTAAATACAAGAACATTTCGGTCGTTTAAGGGAAAAATAAGTTAGCACATTTGAGTCAATTATGGGATCAATTAGAGATATTTATGGACTCTACGATAGTCACAGAATCTATTCATGGAATTTGTCATAGAATCGCAATTTAATGGATTTTTTGGGCAATAGTTTTGTTTCCTATTATATGAGACTAAATTGCCCATTTCTATGTGTAAATTCAAGCACATTTAGATAGTTTGTGGGGTCAATAAGTGATATTTTTGGATTCCACTATATTCACTGAGCCTATTGATGGAGTTTGATATGGAATTTAAAATTTTGTGACTTTCTTAGCAATAGATATGGAGCCTATTAAATGAGACAAAATTGATCATTTTCATGAGTAAATACAAGCACATTTGGGTAGTTTAATGGATAAATATGTGAGCACATTTGAGTGATTTGTGAGATCAATTAGAGATATTTATGGGCTATACGATAGTCACAGAACCTATTCATAGAATTTTACATGGAATTTCCATTTTACGGATTTTTTGAGCAATAGTTTTGTTGCCTATAATATAAATCTAAATTGCCCATTTCCATGTGTAAATACAAGCACATTTGGTTAGTTTCTGGGGTGAATATGTGATATTTTTGGATTCTACTATATTCACTGAGTCTATAGATGGAGTTTGATATGGAATTAAAATGATTCAAAATTGATCATTTTTATGAGTAAATACAAGCACAATTGGGTCGTTTAAAGGATAAATAAATGAGCACGTTTGAGTCATTTGTGGGATCAATTTGAGATATTTATGGACTCTACGATAGTCACAGAACCTATTCATAGAATTTGACATGGAATTTATATTTTACGGATTTTTTGAGCAATAGTTTTGTTGCCTATAATATGAGACTAAATTACCCATTTCCATGTGTAAATACAAGCCCATTTGGATAGTTTGTGGGGTCATTAAGAGTTATTTATAGACTCAACGATAGTCACAGAACATATTCAAAGAGTTTGATATGGAATTTCCATTTTACGGATTTTTTGAGCAATAGTTTTGTTGCTTATAATATGAGACTAAATTCTCCAATTTTTATGTGTAAATATAAGCACATTTGGGTAGTTTGTGGGGTCAATAATTGATATTTTTGGACTCCACAATATTCACGGAGCCTATAGATGGAGTTTGATATGGAATTTAAATTTTAGGGCTTTTTTTAGCAATAGTTATAGAGCCTATAAAATTAGACAAAATTGATCATTTTCATGAGTAAATACAAGCACATTTGGGTCGTTTAAGGGATAAATAAGTGAGCATATTTGAGTCATTTGTGGGATCAATTAGAGATATTTATGGACTCTGCGATAGTCATGAACCTATTCATAGAATTTGAAATGGAAATTCCATTTTACGGAGTTTTCGAGCAATAGTTTTGTTGCCTATATTATGAGACTAAATTGCCCATTTCCATGTGTAAATACAAGCACATTTGGTTAGTTTCTGGGGTGAATAAGGGATATATTTGGATTCCACTATATTCACTGGGCCTATAGATGGAGTTTGATATATAATTTAAATTATAGGAATTTTCTTAGCAATAGTTATGGAGCCTATAAAATGTGACAAAATTGATCATTTTCATGAGTAAATACAAGCACATTTGGTTCGTTTAAGGGATAAATAAGTGAGCACATTTGAGTCATTTGTGGGATCAATTAGAGATATTTATGGACTCTACGATAGGCACAAGTCCTATTCATAGAATTTGATATGGAATTTCAATTTAATAGATTTTTTGAGCAATAGTTTTATTGCCTATAATATGAGACTAAATTGCCCATTTCTATGTGTAAATACAAGCACATTTAATTAGTTTGTGGGGACAATAAGTGATATTTTTAGATTCCACTATATTCACTGAGCCTATAGATGGAGTTTGATATGGAATTTAAATTTTAGTGATTTTCTTAACAATAGTTATGGAGCCTATAAAATAAGACAAAATTGATCATTTTAATGAGTAAATACAAGCACATTTGGGTCGTGTAAGGGATAAATATGTGAGCACATTTGAGTAATTTGTGGGATCAATTAGGGATATTCATGGACTCTTCGATAGTCAAAGAACCTGTTCATAGAATTTTACATGGAATTTCCATTTTACGGATTTTTTTAGCAATAGTTTTGTTGCCTATAATATAAGACTAAATTGTCAATTTCCATGTGTAAATATAAGCACATTTGGTTAGTTTCTCGGGTGAATAAGAGATATTTTTGGATTCTACTATATTCACAGAGCCTATAGATGGAGTTTGATATGGAATTTAAATTATATGGATTTTCTTAACAATAGTTAAGGAGCCTATAAAATGAGACAAAATTGATCATTTTCATGAGTAATTACAAGCACATTTTGGTCGCTTAAGGGATAAATAATTGAGCACATTTGAGTCATTTGTAGGATCAATTAGAGATATTTATGGACTCAGCAATTGTCACAGAACCTACTCATAGAGTTTGACATGGAATTTCCATTTTACAAATTTTTTGAGCAATAGTTTTGTTGCCTATTAAATGAGACTAAATTGCCCATTTCCATGTGTATATACAGTCACATTTGGGCAGTTCGTGGGGTCAATAAGAGATCTTTTTGGATTCCACTATATTCACTTAGCCTATTGATTGAGTTTGATATAGAATTTAAATTTGAAGGATTTTTTTAGCAATAGTTCGTGGGGTCAATATGTGATCTTTTTTGATTCCACTATATTCACTGAGCCTATAGATGGAGTTTGATATGGAATTTAAATTTTTGAGATTTTCTTAGCAATAGTTAAAGAGCCTATAAAATGAGACAAAATTGATCATTTTCATGAGTAAATACAAGCAAATTTTGGTAATTAAAGGGATAAATAAGAGAGCACATTTGAGTCATTTGTGGGATCAATTAGAGTTATTTATGGACTCTACGATAGTCACAGTGCCTATTCATAGAATTTGACATGGATTTTCCATTTTACGGATTTTTGGAGAAATAGTTTTGTTGCCTATTATATTTGACTAAATTGCCCATTTCCATGTGTAAATACAAGCACATTTGGGTAGTTTTTGGGGTCAATAAGAGATATTTATCGATTCCACTATATTCACTGAGCCTATAGATTGAGTTTGATATTGAATTTAAATTTTTGGGATTTTCTTAGCAATATTTATGGAGCCTATAAAATGAGACAAAATTGATTATTTTTATGAGTAAATACAAACACATTTGGGTCGTTTAAGGGATAAATAAGTGAACACATTTATGGGATCAATTAGTGATTTTTATGGTCTTTACGATAGTCACAGATCCTATTCATAGAATTTTACATAAAATTTCCATTTTACAGATTTTTTGAGCAATAGATTTGTTGTCTATAATATGAGACTAAATTGCCCATTTCCATGAGTAAATTCAAGCACATTTTGTTAGTTTCTGGGGTGAATAAGTGATATTTTTGGATTCCACTATATTCACAGAACCTATAGATGGAGTTTGATATGGAATTTAAATTATAGCGATTTTCTTAGCAATAGTTATGGAGCCTATAAAATGAGACAAAATTGATCATTTTTATGAGGAAATACAAGCACATTTGGGTCGTTAAAGGGATAAATAAGTGAGCTCATTTGAGTCATTTGTGGGATCAATTAGAGATATTTATAGACTCTACGATAGTCACAAAACCTATTCATAGAATTTGACATCGAATTTCCATTTTACAGATTTTTTGAGCAATAGTTTTATTGCCTATAATATGAGACTAAATTGCCCATTTCCATGTGTAAATACAAGCACATTTGGTTAGTTTCTGGGGTGAATAAGAGATATTTTTTGATTGCACTATATAACTGAGCCTATAGATGGATTTTGATATGGAATTTAAATTTTAGGGAATTTCTTAGCAACAATTATGGAGCCTATAAAATGAGACAAAATTGATCATTATCATGAGTAATACAAGCACATTTGGTTCGTTTAAGGGATAAATAAGTGGGCACATTTGAATCATTTGCGGGATCAATTAAAGATATTTATGGACTCTACGATAGTCACCGAACCTACTCATAGAATTTGAGATGAAATTTCCATTTTACGAATTTTTTGTGCAATAGTTTTGTTGTCTATTATATGAGACTAAATTGCCCATTTCCATGTGTAAATACAAGCACATTTGGTTAGGTAGTGGGGTCAATAAGAGAACTTTTTGGATTCCACTATATTCCCTGTGCCTATAGATGGAGTTGTATATGGAATTTAAATTTTAGTGATTTTCTTAGCAATAGTTATGGAGCCTATAAAATGAGAACAAATTGATCATTTTCATGAGTAAATACAAGCACATTTGGGACGTTTAAGGGATAATTAAGTGAGCACATTAGAGTCATTTGTGGGAACAATTAAAGATATTTATGGACTCTACGATAGTCACAAAACCTACTCATAGAGTTTCCAATAGAATTTCAATTCTACAGATTTTTTGTGCAATAGTTTTGTTGCCTATTATATGAGACTAAATTGCCCATTTCCATGTGTAAATACAAGCACATTTGGGCAGTTTGTGGGCTCAATAAGTGATCTTTTTGGATTCCACTATATTCCGTGAGCCTATAGATGAAGTTTGATATGGAATTCAAATTTTAGGGATTTTCTTAACAATAGTTAAGGTGCCTATAAAATGAGACAAAATTGATCATTTTCATGAGTAAATACAAGCACATTTGGGTCGTTTAAAGGATAAATATGTGAGCACATTTGATTCATTTGTGGGAACAATTTGTGATATTTATGGACTCTGCGATAGTCACAGAACCTATTCATAGAATTTTACATGGAATTTCCATTTTACGGATTTTTTGAGCAATAGTTTTGTTGCCTATAATATGAAACTAAATTGCCCATTTCCATGTGTAAATACAAGCACATTTGGTTAGTTTCTGGGGTGAATAAGAGATATTTTTGGATTCTATTATATTCACTGAGTCTATAGATGGAGTTTGATATGGAATTAAAATTTTACGGATTTTCTTAGCAATAGTGAAGGAGCTTATAAAATGAGGCAAAATTGACCATTTTTATGAGTAAATACAAGCACAATTGGGTCGCTTAAAGGATAAATAAGTGAGCACATTTGAGTCATTTGTGGGATCAATTTGAGATATTTATGGACTCTACGATAGTCACAGAAACTATTCATTGAATTTGACGTGGAAATTCTATTTTACGGAGTTTTTGAGCAATAGTTTTGTTGCCTAAAATATGAGACTAAATTGCCCATTTCCATGTGTAAATACGAGCACATTTGGTTAGTTTGAGGGGTCAATAAGAGATATTATTGATTCCACTATATTCACTGAGCCTATTGATAAAGTTTTATATGGAATTTAAATTTTCGGGATTTACTTAGCAATAGTTATGGAGCCTATAAAATGAGACAAAATTGATTATTTTCATGAGTAAATTCATGCACATTTCGGTCGTTTAAGGGATAATTAAGTGAGCACATTTGAGTTAATTGTGGGATCAATTTGAGATATTTATGGACTCTACGATAGTCACAGAACCTATTCATTGAATTTTACAAGGAATTTCTATTTTAAAGATTTTACGAGCAATAGTTTTGATGCCTATAATATGGGACTAAATTGCACATTTCCATGTGTAAATACAAGCGCATTTGGTTAGTTTCTGGGGGGAATAAGGGATATATTTGGATTCCGCTATATTCACTGAGCCTATAGATGGAGTTTGATATGGAATTTAACTTATAGGAATTTTCTTAGCAATAGTTATGGAGCCTATAAAATGAGAAAAAATTGATCATTTTCATGAGTAAATTCAAGCACATTTGGTTCATTTAAGGGATAAATAAGTGAGCACATTTGATTCATTTGTGGTATCAATTAAAGATATTTATGGACTCTACGATAGGCACAGAACCTATTCATGGAATTTGACATAGAATTTCAATTTAATGGATTTTTTGAGCAATAGTTTTATTGCCTATAATATGAGACTAAATTGCCCATTTCTATGTGCAAATACAAGCATATTTAGTTAGTTTGTGGGGTCAATAAGTGATATTTTTGGATTCCACTATCTTCACTGAGCCTATAGATGGAGTTTGATATGGAATTTAAATTTTAGTGATTTTCTTAGCAATAGTTAAGGAGCCTATAAAATGAGACAAAATTGATCATTTTCATGAGTAAATACAAGCACATATGGGTCGTTTAAGGGATAAATATGCGAGCACATTTGAGTGATTTGTGGGATCAATTAGAGATATTCATGGACTCTACGATAGTCAAAGAACCTATTCATAGAATTTTACATGGAATTTCCATTTTATGGATTTTTTAAGCAATAGTTTTGATGCCTATAATATAAGACTAAATTGCCCATTTCCATGTGTAAATACAAGCACATTTGGTTAGTTTCTCGGGTGAATAAGAGATATTTTTGGATTCTACTATATTCACAGAGCCTATAGATGGAGTTTGATATGGAATTTAAATTTTATGGATTTTCTTAACAATAGTAAAGGAGCCTATAAAATGAGACAAAATTGATCATTTTCATGAGTAAATACAAGCACAATTGGGTCGTTTAAAGGATAAATAAGTGTGCACATTTGAGTCATTTGTGGGATCAATTTGGGATATTTATGGACTCTACGATGGTCACAGAACCTATTCATAGAATTTGACATGGAAATTCCAATTTACGGAGTTTTTGTGCAATAGTTGTGTTGCCGATATTATTAGACTAAATTGCCCATTTCCATGTGTAAATACAAGCACATTTGGTTAGTTTGTGGGGTCAATAAGAGATATTTTTGGATTCCACTATATTCACTGAGTCTATTGATAAAAATTTATATGGAATTTAAATTTTAGGGATTTACTTAGCAATAGCTGTGGAGCCTATAAAATGAGACAAAATTAATCATTTTCTTGAGTAATTATAAGCACATTTTGGTCGTTTAAGGGATATATAAGTGAGCACATTTGAGTCACTTGTGGGATCAATTAGAGATATTTATGGACTCTACGATAGTCACAGAACTTATTCATAGAATTTGACATGGAATTACCGTTTTACGGATTTTTTGAGCAATAGTTTTTTTGCCTATAATATGAGACTAAATTGCCCATTTCCATGTGTAAATACAAGCACACATTTGGGTAGTTTGTGGGGTCAATAAGTAATATTTATAGATTCCACTATATTCACTGAGCCTAGAGATGGAGTTTGATATAGAGTTTAAATTTTAGAGATCTTTTTAGCAATATTTATGGAGCCTATAAAATGAGACAAAATTGATTATTTTCTGGAGTAATTACAAGCACATTTTGGTCGTATAAGGCATAAATATGTGAGCACATTTGAGTCATTTGTGGGATCAATTAGAGATATTTATGGATTCTTCAATTGTCACAGAACCTACTCATAGAGTTTGACATGGAATTTCCATTTTACAAATTTTTTGAGCAATAGTTTTGCTGCCTATAATATAAGACTAAATTGCCCATTTCCATGTGTAAATACAGTCACATTTGGGCAGTTCGAGGGGTCAATAAGAGATATTTCGGGATTCTACTATATTCACAGAGCCTAAAGATGGAGTTTGATATGGAATTTAAATTTTATGGATTTTCTTAACAATAGTTAAGGAGCCTATAAAATGAGACAAAATTGATCATTTTCATGAGTAAATACAAGAACATTTTGGTCGTTTAAAGGATAAATAAGTGAGCACATTTGAGTCATTTTTGTGATCAATTAGAGATATTTATGGACTCTACGATAGTCACAGAACCTATTCATAGAATTTGACATGGAAATTCCATTTTACAGAGTTTTTGAGCAATAGTTTTGTTGCCTATAATATGAGACTAAATTGCCCATTTCCATGTGTAAATACGAGCACATTTGGTTAGTTTGTAGGGTCAATAAGAGATATTTTTGGATTCCACTATATTCACTGAGCCTATGGATAAAGTTTTATATGGAATTTAAATTTTCGGGATTTACTTAGCAATAGTTATGGAACCTATAAAATGAGATAAAATTGATTATTTTCATGAGTAAATACATACACATTTCGGTCGTTTAAGGGATAATTAAGTGAGCTCATTTGAGTCAATTGTGGGATCAATTAGCGATATTTATGGACTCTACGATAGTCACAGAACCTATTCATAGAATTTTTCAGGGAATTTCTATTTTATAGATTTTACGAGCAATAGTTTTGTTGCCTATAATATGGGACTAAATTGCCCATTTCCATGTGTAAATACAAGCACATTTTGTTAGTTTCTGGGGTGAATAAGGGATATATTTGGATTCCACTATATTCACTGAGCCTATAGATGGAGTTTGATATGGAATTTAAATTATAGGAATTTTCTTAGCAATAGTTATGGAGCCTTTAAAATGTGACAAAATTGATCATTTTCATGAGTAAATACAAGCACATTTGGTTCGTTTAAGGGATAAATAAGTGAGCACATTTGATTCATTTGTGGGATCAATTAGAGATATTTATGGACTCTACAATAGGCACAGAACCTATTCATAGAATTTGACATGGAATTTCAATTTAATGGATTTTTTGAGCAATAGTTTTATTGCCTATAATATGAGACTAAATTGCCCATTTCAATGTGTAAATACAAGCACATTTTGTTAGCTTGTGGAGTCAATAAGTGATATTTTTGGATTCCACGATATTCACTGAGCCTATAGATGGAGTTTGATATGGAATTTAAATTTCAGTGATTTTCTTAGCAATAGTTAAGGTGCCTATTAAATGAGACAAAATTGATCATTTTCATGAGTAAATACAAGCACATATGGGTCGTATAAGGGATAAATATGTGAGTTCATTTGAGTGATTTGTGGGATCAATTAGAGATATTCATGGACTCTACCATAGTCAAAGAACCTATTCATAGAATTTTACATGGAATTTCCATTTTATGGATTTTTTTAGCAATTGTTTTGTTGCCTATAATATAAGACTAAATTGCCCATTTCCATGTGTAAATACAAGCACATTTGGTTAGTTTCTCGGGTGAATAAGAGATATTTTTGGATTCTACTATATTCACAGAGCCTAAAGATGGAGTTTGATATGAAATTTAAATTTTATGGATTTTCTTAACAATAGTTAAGGAGCCTATAACATGAGACAAAATTTATCATTTTCATGAGTTAATACAAGAACATTTTGGTCGTTTAAAGGATAAATAAGTGAGCACATTTGACACATTTTTTAGATCAATTAGAGATATTTATGGACTCTACGATAGTCACAGAACCTATTCATAGAATTTGACATGGAAATTCCATTTTACGGAGTTTTTGACCAATAGTTTTGTTGCCTATAATATGAGACTAAATTGCCATTTCCATGTGTAAATACGTGCACATTTGGTTAGTTTGTGGGGTCAATAAGAGATATTTTTGTATTCCACTATATTCACTGAGCCTATTGATAAAGTTTTATATGGAATTTAAATTTTCGGGATTTACTTAGCAATAGATATGGAGCCTATAAAATGAGTCAAAATTGATTATTTTCATGAGTAAATACATGCACATTTCGGTCGTTTAAGGGATAATTAAGTGAGCACATTTGAGTCAATTGTGGGATCAATTAGAGATATTTATGGACTCTACGATAGTCATAGAACCTATTCATAGAATTTTACAGGGAATTTCTATTTTATAGATTTTACGAGCAATAGTTTTGTTGCCTATAATATGGGACAAAATTGCCCATTTCCATGTGTAAATACAAGCACATTTGGTTAGTTTTTGGGTGAATAAGGGATATATTTGGATTCCACTATATTCACTGGGCCTATAGATGGAGTTTGATATAGAATTTAAATTATAGGAATTTTCTTAGCAATAGTTATGGAGCATATAAAATGAGACAAAATTGATCATTTTCATGAGTAAATACAAGCACATTTGGTTCGTTTAAGGGATAAATAAGTGAGCACATTTGATTCATTTGTGGGATCAATTAGAGATATTTAAGGACTCTACGATAGGCACAGTACCTATTCATAGAATTTGACATGGAATTTCAATTTAATGTATTTTTTGAGCAATAGTTTTATTGCCTATAATATGAGACTAAATTGCCAATTTCTATGTCTAAATACAAGCACATTTAGTTAGTTTGTGGGGTCAATAAGTGATATTTTTGGATTCCACTATATTCACTGAGCCTATAGATGGAGTTTGATATGGAATTTAAATTTTAGTGATTTTCTTAACAATAGTTAAGGAGCCTATAAAATGAGACAAAATTAATCATTTTCATGATTAAATACAAGCACATATGGGTCGTGTAAGGGATAAATATGTGAGCACATCTGAGTGATTTGTGGGATCAATTAGAGATATTCATGGACTCTACGATAGTCAAAGAACCTATTCACAGAATTTTACATGGAGTTTCCATTTTATGAATTTTTTTAGCAATAGTTTTGTTACCTATAATATAAGACTAAATTGCCCATTTCCATGTGTAAATACAAGCACATTTGGTTAGTTTCTCGGGTGAATATGAGAAATTTTTCGATTCTACTATATTCCCAGTGCCTAAAGATGGAGTTTGATATGGAATTTAAATTTTATGGATTTTCTTAACAATAGTTAAGGAGCCTATAAAATGAGACAAAATTGATCATTTTCATGAGTAAATACAAGAACATTTTGGTCGTTTAAAGGATAAATAAGTGAGCACATTTGAGTCATTTGTGGGATCAATTTGAGATATTTATGGACTCTACGATAGTCACAGAACCTATTCATAGAATTTGTCATGGAATTACCATTTTTCGGATTTTTTGAGCAATAGTTTTGTTGCCTATAATATGAGACTAAATTGCCCATTTCCATGTGTAAATACAAGCACATTTAGGTAGTTTGTGGGGTCAATAAGATATATTTATAGATTCCACTATATTCGCTGAGCCTATTGATGGTGTTTGATATAGAATTTAAATTTTAGGGATATTTTAAGCAATAGTTATGGAGCCTATAAAATGAGGCAATATTAATCATTTTCATGAGTAAATACGAGAACATTTGGGTCGTTTAAGCGATAAATATGTGAACACATTTGAGTGATTTGTGAGATCAATTAGAGATATTTATGGACTCTACGATAGTCACAGAACCTATTCATAGAATTTTACGTGGAATTTCTATTTTACGGATTTTTTGAGCAATTTTTTTGTTGCCTATAATATGAGACTAAATTGCCCATTTCCATGTGTAAATACAAGCACATTTGGTTAGTTTCTGGAGTGAATAAGAGATATTTTTGGATTCTACTATATTCACTGAGTCTATTGATGGAGTTTGATTTGGAATTTAAATTTTACGTATTTTCTTAGCAATAGTTAAGGAGCCTATAAAATGAGACAAAATTGATCATTTTCATGAGTTAATACAAGCGTAATTGGGTCGTTTAAAGGATAAATAAGTGAGCACATTTAAGTCATTTGTGGGATCAATTTAAGATATTTATGGACTCTACGATAGTCACAGAACCTATTCATAGAGTTTGATATGGAATTTCCATTTTATGGATTTTTTGAGCAATAGTTTTGTTGCCTATAATATGAGGCTAAATTGCCCATTTTTATGTGTAAATACAAGCACATTTGGGTAGTTTGTGGGATCAATAACAGATATTTTTGGACTCCACTATATTCACAGAGCCTATAGATGGAGTTCGATATGGAATTTTAATTTTATGGATTTTTTTAGCAATAGTTATAGAGCCTATAAAATGAGACAAAATTGATCGTTTTCATGAGTAAATACAAGCACATTTGGTCGTTTATGGGATAAATAAGTGAGCACATTTGAGTCATTTGTGGGATCAATTAGAGATATTTATAGACTCTACGATAGTCACAAAACCTATTCATAGAATTTGACATGGAATTTCCATTTTACAGATTTTTTGAGCAATAGTTTTATTGCCTATAATATGAGACTAAATTGCCCATTTCCATGTGTAAATACAAGCACATTTGGTTAGTTTCTGGGGTGAATAAGAGATATTTTTTGATTGTACGATATTAACTGAGCCTATAGATGGAGTTTGATATAGAATTTAAATTTTAGGGAATTTCTTAGCAACAGTTATGGAGCCTATAAAATGAGACAAAATTGATCATTTTCTTGAGTAAATACAAGCACATTTGGTTCGTTTAAGGGATAAATAAGTGGGCACATTTGAATCATTTGTGGGATCAATTAAAGATATTTATGAACTCTACGATAGTCACCGAACCTACTCATAGAATTTGAGATGAAATTTCCATTTTACGAATATTTTGAGCAATAGTTTTGTTGTCTATTATATGAGACTAAATTGCCCATTTCCATATGTTAATACAAGCACATTTGGGCAGTTTGTGGGGTCAATATGAGATCTTTTTAGATTCCACTATGTTCACTGAGCCTATCGATGGAGTTTGATATGGAATTTAAATTTTAGAAATTTTCTTAGCAATAGTTAAAGAGCCTATAAAATGAGATAAAATTGATCATTTTCATGAGTAAATACAAGCAAATTTTGGTAATTTAAGGGATAAATAAGTGAGCACATTAGAGTCATTTGAGGGATCAATTAGAGTTATTTATGGACTCTACGATAGTCACAGATCCTATTCATAGAATTTGACATGGATTTTCCATTTTACGGATTTTTTGAGCAATAGTTTTGTTGCCTATTATATGTGACTAAATTGCCCATTTCCATGTGTAAATACAAGCACATTTGGGTAGTTTGTGGGGTAAATAAGAGATATTTAAAGATTCCACTATATTCACTGAGCCTATAGATTGAGTTTGATATGGAATTTAAATTTTAGGGATTTTCTTAGCAATAGTTATGGAGCCCCTAAAATGAGACAAAATTGATCATTTTTATGAGTAAATACATACACATTTGGGTCGTTTAAGGGATTAATAAGTGAACACATTTGTGGGATAAAATAGAGATATTTATGGACTTTACGATAGTCACAGATCCTATTCATAAAATTCTACATGAAATTTCCATTTTGCTGATTTTTTGAGCAATAATTTTGTTGCCTATAATATGAGACTAAATTGCCCATTTCCATGAGTAAATTCAAGCAAATTTTATGTTAGTTTCTGGGGAGAATAAGTGATATTTATAGATTCCACTATATTCACTGAGCCTAGAGATGGAGTTTGATATAGAGTTTAAATTTTAGGGATCTTTTTAGCAATATTTATGGAGCCTATAAAATGAGACAAAATTGATCAGTTTCTTGAGTAATTACAAGCACATTTTGGACGTTTAAGGCATAAATAAGTGAGCACATTTGAGTCATTTGTGGGATCAATTAGAGATATTTATGGACTCTGTAATTGTCACAGAACCTACTCATAGAGCTTGACAGGGAATTTCCATTTTACAGATTTTTTGAGCAATAGTTTTGTTGCCTATTAAATGAGACTAAATTGCCTATTTCCATGTGTAAATACAGTCACATTTGGGCAGTTCGTGGGGTCAATAAGAGATCTTTTGGGATTCCACTATATTCACAGAGCCTATTGATTGACTTTGATATAGAATTTAAATTTGAAGAATTTTTTTTGCAATAGTTATGGAGCCTATAAAATGAGAAAAAATTGATCATTTTCATGAGTAAATACAAGCACATTTTGGTCGTTTAAGGGATAAATAAGTGAGCACATTTGAGTCATTTGTGGGATCAATTAGAAATATTTATGGACTCTACGATAGGCACAGAACCTATTCATAGAATTTGACGTGGAATTTCTATTTTACAGATTTTTTGAGCAATAGTTTTGTTGCCTATAATATGAGTCTAAATTGCCCATTTCTATGTGTAAATACAAGCACATTTAGTTAGTTTGTGGGGTCAATAAGTGATATTTTTGGATTCTACTATATTCACTGAGCCTGTAGATGGAGTTTGATATGGAATTTAAATTTTTGTGATTTTCTTAGCAATAGTTATGGAGCCTATAAAATGAAACAAAATTGATCATTTTCATGAGTAAATACAAGCACATTTGGGACGTTTAAGGGATAAATAAGTGAGCACATTTGAGTCATTTGTGGGATCAATTAGAGATATTTATGGACTCTACGGTAGTCTCATAATCTACTCATAGAGTTTCAGATAGAATTTCCATTGTACAGATTTTTTGTGCAATAGTTTTGTTGCCTATTATATGAGGCTAAATTGCCCATTTCCATGTATAAATACAAGCACATTTGGGCAGTTTGTGGGGTCAATAAGTGATCTTTTAGGATTCCACTATATTCACTGAGCCTATAGATGGAGTGTTATATGGAATTTAAATTTTAGGGATTTTCTTAGCAATAGTTATGGGGCCTATAAAATGAGACAATATTGATTATTTTCATGAGGAAATACAAGCACATTTCGGTCGTTTAAGGGATAAATAAGTGAGTACATTTGAGTCATTTGTGGGGTCAATTAGAGATATTTATGGTCACAACGATAGTCACAGAACCTATTTATAGAATTTGACATGGAATTTCCATTTTATAGATTTTTTGAGCAATAGTTTTGTTGCCTATAATATGAGACTAAATTGCCCATTTCCATGTGTAAATACAAGCACATTTGGGTAGTTTGTGGGGTCAATAAGAGATATTTATAGATTCCACTATATTCACTGAGCCTATAGATGGAGTTTGATATAGAATTTAAATTTTAAGGATTTTTTTAGCAATAGTTATGGAGCCTATAAAATGAGACAAAATTGATCATTTTTATGAGTAATTACAAGCACATTTTGGTCGTTTAAGTGATAAATAAGTGAGCACATTTGAGTCATTTGTGGGATCAATTAGAGATATTTATAGACTCTACGATAGTCACAAAACCTATTCATAGAATTTGACATGGAATTTCCATTTTACGGATTTTTTGAGCAATAATTTTATTTGCCTATGATATGTGACTAAATTGCCCATTTCCATGTGTAAATACAAGCACATTTGGCTAGTTTGTGGGGTCAATAAGAGATATTTTTTGATTCCACTATATTCACTGAGCCTATAGATAGAGTTTGATATGGAATTTAAATTTTAGGGACTTTCTTAGCAATAGTTATGGAGCCTATAAAATGTGACAAAATTGATCATTTTCATGAGTAAATACAAGCACATTTGGGTCGTTTAAGGGATAAATAATTGAGCACATTCGAGTCATTTGTGGGAGCAATTAGAGATATTTTTGGATTCTATGATAGTCACAGAACCTACTCATAGAGTTTGAGATGGAATTTCCATTCTACAGATTTTTTGTGCAATAGTTTTGTTGCCTATTATATGAGACTAAATTGCCCATTTCCATGTGTAAATACAAGCACATTTGGGCAGTTTGTGGGGTCAATAAGTTATCTTTTTGGAATCCACTATATTCACTGAGCCTATAGATTGAGTTTTAGGGATTTTTTTATCAATAATTTAGTAGCCTATAATATGTAACAAAATTGCTCATTTCCATGTGCAAATACAAACACGTTTGGTTTGTTTGGAGGACAATAGGAGATATTTATTGACTCTACTATAGTCACTGGACCTATTAAAGAAGATTGAGGTAGAATTTTAATTTTATGGATTTTTTTTGCAATCGTTATGTGGCCTAAAAAATGAGTCATAATTGATCATTTTCATGAGTAAATACTAGCACATTTGGGTCGTTTATGGGATAAATTATTGAGCACATTTGAGTCATTTGCGGGATTAATTTCGAATATTTATGAACTCTACAATAGTCTCAGAGCCTATTTATAGAGTTTGACGTGGAATTTCCATTTTGTAGTGTTTTTTAGCAATAGTTTTGAAGCCTATAAAATGAGACAAAATTGCTCATTTCCATATGTAAATGCAAGCACATTTGGGTCATTTGTGGGGTTTAATATGAGATATTTTTGGACTCCACTATAGTCACTGAACCTATTAAAGGAGTTTTACATGGAATTTGCATTTTAAAGATTTTTTTTATCATTGTTATGTAGCCTATAAAATGTGTCAAAAATGATCATTTTCATGAGTAAACACAAACACATTTGGGTCTTTTATGGGATAAACAAGTGAGCACATTTAAGTTATTTGTAGGGTCAATTTGAGATATTTAGGACTCTGCGATAGTCGCAGAACCTATTCATTGAGTTTGACGGGTAATTTCAATTTAACAGATTTTTGTAATAGTTATGTAGCCTATAAAATGTGTCAAAAACGATCATTTTCATGTGTAAACACAAGCACATTAGGGTCTTTTATGGGATAAATATGGGGTCAATTTGAGATATTTATGAACTCTGCGATAGTCATAGAACCTATTCATAGAGTTTGACGTGGAATTTCAATTTGACAGATTTTTGTTTGTTATAGTTTTGAAGCTTATAAAATGATACAAAATTGCTCATTTTTATGTATAAATTCAATCACATTTGGGTTGTTTTAGGGGTCAATATGACATATTTTGTGACTCCACTATTGTCACTGAACCTAAGAATAGAGTTTGACGTAATAATTTAACTTTAAAAAAAAATTTATAATAGTTATGTGGCCTAAAAAATGAGTCAAAATTGGACATTTTCATGAGTAAATACAAGCACATTTGGGTCGTTTATGGGATAATTAAGTGAGCACATTTGAGTCATATGCAGGATCAATTTAAGATATTTATGGACTCTACGATAGTCACCAAACCTATTCATAGAGTTTGACGTGGAATATCTATTTTATGGATTTTTTTAAAAATAGTTTAGTAGCCTATAATATGAGACAAAATTGCTCATTTCCATGTGTAAATACAAGCACATTTGGTTCGTTTGTTGGTTCAATTGGAGATATTTTTTGACTCCACTATAGTCACTGGACCTATTAAAAGAGTTTGACGTGGAATTTTCATTTTATGGATTTTTTTTGCAAAAGTTATGTGGCCTAAAAAATGAATCATAATTGATCATTTCATGAGTAAATACAAACACATTTGGGTCATTTTAGGATAAATTAGTGAGCACATTTGAGTCATTTGCGGGATTAATTTGATATATTTATGGACTCTACCACAGTCCCCAAACCTATTCATAGAGTTTGACTTGGAATTCTATTTTACAGATTTTTTAGCAATAGTTTTGAAGCTTATAAAATGTGTAAAAATTGTTCATTTCCATGTATATATACAAGCACATTTGGGTCATTTGTGGGGTTAATATGAGATATTTTAGGACTCCACTATAGTCACTCAACCTATTAAAAGAGTTTTACGTGGAATTTTTATTTTAAGGATTTTCATTGTAATAGTTATGTAGCCTATAAAATGTGTCAAAAATGATCATTTTCATGAGTAAACACAAGCACATTTGGGTCTTTTATGGGATAAATAAGTGTGCACATTTTAGTCATTTGTGGGGTCAATTTGAGATATTTATGGACTCTGCGATAGTCATAGAACTTATTTATTGAGGCTGACGTAGAATTTCTATTTTACAGATTTTTCTTTGTAATAGTTTTGAAGCCTATAAAATGAAAAAAAAATTGTACATTTTTATGTGTAAATTCAATCACATTTGGGTCGTTTGAGGGGTCAATATGTGATATTTTAGGACTCCACTATTGTCGCTCAACCTATGAATAGAGTTTGACGGGAAAATTGAATTTTATGGAAAAAAAATTGCAATAGTTATGTGGCCTAAAAAATGAGTCAAAATTGATCATTTTCATGAGTAAATACCAGTACATTTTGGTCATTTATGGGTTAAATTAGTAAGCGCATTTGAATCATTTGTGGGATCAATATAAGAAATTTAGGGACTCTACGATAGTCACAAATCCTATTCATAGAGTTTGACGTTGAATTTCACTTTTACGTATATTTTTAGCAATAGTTTTGAAGCCTATAAATTGTGACAAAATAACTCATTTTCATGCGTAAATTCAATAACATTTGGGTCGTTTGAGGGGCCAATAGTTAATATTTTAGGACTTCACTATAATGACTGAATCTATTAATGGAGTTTGACTTGATAATTGAATATTATGAATTTTTTTGCAATAGTTATGTTGCCTTAAAAATGAGTCAAAATTGATCATTTTCGCGAGTAAATACAACTACATTTGGGTCGTTTATGGGTTAAATTAGTAAGCACATTTAAGTAATTTTCGGGATCAACTTGAGATATTTAGCGACTCTACAATAGTCACAGTTCCTATTAGTAGGGTTTGACGTAGAATTTCAATTTTACGTATTTTTTTAGTAATAGTTTTGATGCCTATAAAATGAGACAAAATTGCTCCTTTCCATGTGTAAATACAATCACATATGGGTTGTTTGAGGGGTCAATTAAAGATATTGTAGGACTCCACTATAGACACTGAACCTTTTAATGGAGATTGACATGAAAATTGAATTTTATGAAAAAAAATTGCAATAGTTATGTGACCTAAAAAATGAGTCAAAATTGATCATTTTCATGAGTAAATACAAGCACATTTGGGTCGTTTATGGGATAATTAAGTGAGCACATTTGAGTCATTTGCGGGTTCAATTTAAGATATTTATGGATTCTACGATAGTCACAAAACCTATTCATAGAGTTTAACATGGAATATCCATTTTGCGGATTTTTTTATCAATAGTTCTATAGCCTATAATATGAGACAAAATTGCTCATTTCCATGTGTAAATAGAAGCACATTTGGTTCGTTTGTGAGGTTAATAGGTGATATTTATTGACTCCACTATAACCACTGGACCTATTAAAGGAGTTTGTCGTAGAGTTTTAATTTTATAGATTTTATTTGCAATAGTTATGTAGCCTAAAAAACTAGTCATAATTGATAATTTTCATAAGAAAATACAAGCACATTTTGGTCATTTATGGGATAAATTTGTGAGCACATTTAAGTCATTTGCGGGGTTAATTTCAGATATTTATGAACTCTACGATAGTCACTGAACCTATTCATAGATTTTGACGTAGAATTTCCATTTTTGTAGATTTTTTTAGCAATAGTTTTGAAGCCTCTAAAATGTGACAAAATTGCTCATTTCCATGTGTAAATACAAGCACATTTTGTACTTTGTGGGGTTTAATATGAGATATTTTAGGACTCCACTATAGTCACTGAACCTATTAAATGCAGCCTATAAAATGTGTCAAAAATGATCATTTTCATGAGTAAACACAAGCACATTTGGGTCTTTTATGGGATAAATATGTTAGCACATTTGAGTTAATTGTGGAGTCAATTTGAGATATTTATGGACTCTTCAATAGTCGGAGAACCTATTCATAGAGTTTGACGGGGAATTTTAATTTTACGGATATTTGTTTGCATTAGTTTTTAAACCTGTGTAAATACAATATTATTTGGTTCGTTTGTGAGGTCAATTGGAGATATTTTTTTACTCCACTATAGTCACTGGACCTATTAAAGGAGTTTGACGTAGAATTTTCATTTTATGGATTATTTTTGCAATAGTTATGTGGCTTAAAAAATGAGTCATAATTGATCATTTTCATAAGTAAATACAAGCACATTTGGGTCGTTTATGGGATTAATTGTTGAGCACATTTGAGCCATTTGCGGGATTAAATTAAGATATTAATGAACTCTACGATAGTCCCTGAACCTATTCATAGACTTTAACGTGGAATTTCCATTTTGTAAAAAAAATTTAGCAATTGTTTTGAAGCATAAAAAATGTCACAAAATTGCTCATTTCCATGTGTAAATACAAGCACATTTGGGTCGCTTGTGGGGTTTAATATGAGATATTTTTGGACTCCACTATAGTCCCTAAACCAATTAAAGGAGTTTTACGTGGAATTTACATTTTAAAGAATTTTTTTATCCAGGTTATATAGCCTATAAAATGTGTCAAAAATGTTCATTTTCTTGAGAAAACACAAGCACATTTGGGTCATTTATGGGATAAATTAGTGAGCACATTTGAGTCATTTGTAGGGTCAATTTGATATATTAATGGACTCTGTGATAGTCATAGAACCTATTCATTAAGTTTGACGTGGAATTTAAATTTTACAGATTTTTGTTTATAATAGCTTTGAAGCCTATAAAATGATACAAAATTGGTCATTTTTATGTGTAAATTCAATCACATTTGGGTCGTTTGAGCGGTCAATATGTGATATTTTAGGACTCCACTATTGCCACTGAACCTATGAATGAATTTTGGCAAGAAAATTGTATTTTATTAAAAAAATTAACAATAGTTATGTGGCCTAAAAAATGAGTCAAAATTGTTCATTTTCATGAGTAAATACCAGTACATTTTGTTCGTTTATGGGTTAAATTAGTAAGCGCATTTGAGTCATTTGCGGGATCAATTTGAGATATTTAGGGACTTTACGATAGTCAAAGATCCTATTTATCGAGTTTGACGTCGAATTTTACTTTTATAGATTTTTTTAGCAATAGCTTTGAAGCCTATAAAATGAGACAAAATTGCACATTTTCATGTGCAAATTCAATCACATTTGGGTCGTCTGAGGCGTCAATAGGCAATATTTTAGGACTCCACTGTAGTCACTGAACATATTAATGGAGTTTGACATAAAAATTGAATTTTATGAAAAAAAATTGTAATAATTATGTAGCCAAAAAATGAGTCAAAAATGATAATTTTCATGAGTAAATACAAGCACATTTGGGTCATTTATGGGATAATCAAGAAATCACATTTGAGACATTTGCGGGATCAATTTGAGATATTTAGGGACTCTACGATAGTCACAGATCCTATTCATAGAGTTTGACGTTGAATTTAACTTTTACAGATTTTTTTTAACAATAATTTTGTAGCCTATAATATGAGACAAAATTGCTCATTTTCATGTGTAAATACAATATCATTTGGTTCGTTTGTGAGGTCAATTGGAGATATTTTTAGACTCAACTATTGTTACTGGACCTATTAAAGGAGTTTGACGTAGAATTTTCATTTTATGGATTTTTTTTCAAAAGTTATGTGGCCTTAAAAATGAGTCATAATTGATCATTTTCATGAGTAAATACAAGTACATTTGGGTCGTTTATGGGTTAAATTAGTAAGCGCATTTGAGTCATTTGCGGGATTAATTTGAGATATTTAGGGACTCTATGATATTCACAGATCCTATTCATAGAGTTTGACGTCGAATTTTACGTTTACAGATTTTTTTAGCAATAGTATTGAATCCTATAAAATGAGACAAAATTGCTCATTTTCATGTGTAAATTCAATCACATTTGGGTCGTTTGAGGGGTTTAATATGAGATATTTTTGGACTCCACTATAGTTACTGAACCTATAAAAAGAGTTTTACGTGGAATTTGTATTTTAAAGATTTTTTTTATCATAGTTATATAGCCTATAAAATGTGTCAAAATGATTATATTCATGAGTAAACACAAGCAAATTAGGGTCTTTTATGGAATATATAAGTAAGCACATTTGTGTCATTTGTTGGGTCAATTTGAGATATTTATGGACTCTACGATAGTCATAGGAGCTATTCATAGAGTTTGACGTGGAATTCCAATTTTGCGGATTTTTTTTTTGTAATAGTTTTGAAGCCTATAAAATGATACAAAATTGCTCATTTTTATGTGTAAATTCAATCACATTTGGGTCGTTTGAGGGGTCAATATGATATATTTAAGGACTCCACTATTGTCACTGAACCTATGAATGGACTTTGACTTGAAAATTGAATTTTATGAAAAAAAAATTGCAATAGTTATGTGGCCTAAAAAATGAGTCAAAATTGATCATTTTCATGAGTAAATACCAGTACATTTGGGTCGTTTATGGTTTAAATTAGTAAGCGCATATGAGCCATTTGTGAGGGCAATTTGAGATATTTAGGGACTCTACGATAGTCGCAGATCCTATTCATAGAGTTTGACATTGAATTTTACTTTTACAGATTTTTTTTTGCAATAGTTTTGAAGCCTATAAAATGAGACAAAGTTACTCCTTTTCATGTGTAAATTCAATCACATTTGGGTCATTTGAGGGGTCAAGAGGAGATATTTTAGGACTTCACAATAGTCACTGAACCTATTAATGGAGTTTGACTTGCTAATTGAATTTTATGAATTTTTTTGCAATATTTATCTGGCCTTTAAAATGAGTCAAAATTGATCATTTTCATGAGTAAATGCAAGTAGATTTGGGTCGTTTATGGTTTAAATTAGTAAGCACATTTGAGTAATTTGCAGGATCAATTTGAGATATTTACGGACTCTACAATAGTCACAGTTCCTATTCGTAGGGTTTGACGTAGAATTTCAATTTTGCGTATTTTTTTAGTAATAGTTTTGATGCCTATAAAATGAGACAAAATTGCTTATTTCCATGTCTAAATAAAATCGCATATGGGTCATTTGAGGGGTCAATAGAAGATATTTTAGGACTCCACTGCAGTCACTGAACCTATTAATGGAGTTCGACATGAAAATTGAATTTTTTGAAATTTTTTACAATAGTTATGTGGCCTAAAAAATGAGTAAAAATTGATAATTTTCATGAGTAAATAAAAACACATTTGGGTCGTTTATGGGATAATTTAGTGATCACATTTGAGTCATTTGTGGGATCAATTTGAGATATTTATGGACTCTACGATAGTCACAAAACCTATTCATAGAGTTGACGTGGAATATCTATTTTACGTATTTTTTTTATCAATAGTTTTGTAGCCTATAATCTGAGACAAAATTGCTCATTTCCATGTGTAAATACAAGCACATTTGGTTCGTTTCAGAGGTCAATTGGAGATATTTTTTGACTCCACTATAGTCACTGGACAATTTAAAGGATTTTGACGTAGAATTTTAATTTTATGGATTATTTTTGCAATAGTTATGTGGCCTATAAAATGAGTCATAATTGATCATTTTCATAAGAAAGTTCAAGCACCTTTGAGTCATTTATGGGATAAATTCTTGAGCACATTTGTGTCATTTGCGGGATTAATTTCAGATATTTATGAACTCTACGATAGTCCCCGAACTAATTCACAGAGTTTGACGTAGAATTTCCATTTTGCAGATTTTTTTAGCAATAGTTTTGAAGCCTATAAAATGTCGCAAAATTGCTCAATTCCATGTGTAAATATAAACACATTTGGGTCATTTGTGGGGTTTAATATGAGATATTTTGGGACTCCACTATAGTCACTGAACCTATTAAAGAAATTTTACGTGGAATTTGTATTTTAAAGATTTTTTTTATCATACTTATGTAGCCTATAAAATGTGTCAAAAATGATCATTTTCATGAGTAAACACAAGCACATTTGGGTCTTTTATGGGATAAATAAGTGAGCACATTTGAGTTATTTGCGGGGTCAATTTGAGATATTTATGGACTCTGCCTTAGTCATAGAACCTATTCATAGAGTTTGACGTGGAATTTCAATTTTACAAATTTTTGTTTGAAATAGTTTTGAGGCCTATAAAATTATACAAAATTGCACATTTTTATGTGTAAATTCAATCACATTTGGGTCGTTTGAGGGGTCAATATGAGATATTTTAGGACTCCACAATTGTCATTGAGCCTATGACAGGACTTTGACCAGAAAATTGAATTTTATGAAAAAAAATTGTAATAGTTATGTGGCCTTAAAAATGAGTCAAAATTGATCATTTTCATGAGTAAATACCAGTACATTTTGGTCGTTTATTAGTTAAATTAGCAAGGGCATTTGAATCATTTGCGGGATCAATTTGAGATATTTAGGGACTGTACGATAGTCACAGATCTTATTCATTGAGTTTGATGTAGAATTTCACTTTTATGAACCAATTAATGGAGTTTGACATGAAAATTGAATTTTATGAATTTTTTTTGCAATAATTATGTGGCCTAAAAAATGAGTCAAAATTGATAATTTTCATGAGAATATACAGGCACATTTGGGTCGTTTATGGGATAACTAAGTGATCAAATTTGAGTCATTTCTAGGATCAATTTGAGATATTTATGGACTCTACGATAGTCACAAAACCTATTCATAGAGTTTGACATGGAATATCCATTTTACGGATTTTTTTATCAATAGTTTTGTAGCCTATAATATGAGACAAAATTGTTTATTTCCATGTGTAAATACAAGCACATTTGGTTCGTTTGTAAGGTCAATTAGAGATATTTTTTGACTCCACTATAGTTACTGGACCAATTATAGGAGTTTGACGTAGAATTTTCATTTTATTGATTTTTTTTTCAATAGTTATGTGGCCTAAAAAATGAGTCATAATTGATCATTTTCATGAGTAAATACAGGTACATTAGGGTCGTTTATGGGTTAAATTAGTAAGCGCATTTGAGTCATTTGCGGGTTCAATTTGAGATATTTAGGGACTCTACGATAGTCGTAAATCCTATTTATTGAGTTTGACATCGAATTTTACTTTTACGGATTTTTGTTTGTAATATTTTTGAAGCCTAGAAAATGATACAAAATTGTTTATTTTTATGCGTAAATTCAATCACATTTGGGTCGTTTGAGGGGTTAATATGAGATATTTTAGGACTCCATTATTGTCACTGAACCTATGAATGGACTTTGGCGAGAAAATTAAATTTTATGGAAAAAAATTGCAATAGTTATGTGGCTTAAAAAAGAGTCAAAATTGATCATTTTCATGAGTAAATAACAGTACATTTGGGTCGTTGATGGGTTAAATTAGTAAGCGCATTTGATTTATTTACGGGATCAATTTGAGATATTTAGGGATTCTGCGATAGTCACAGATCCTATTCATAGAGTTTGACATCGAATTTTACTTTTATAGTTTTTTTAGCAACAGTTTTGAAGCCTATAAAATGAGACAAAATTGCTCATTTTCATGTGTAAATTCAATCACATTTGGATCGTTTGAGGGGTCAATAGGAGATATTTTAGGACTTCACAATAGTCACTGAACCTATTAATTAAGTTTGACTTGATAATTGAAATTTAGGTGAAAAAAAATTGCAATAGTTATGTGGCCTAAAAAATGAATTAAAATTGATCATTTTCATGAGTAAATAACAGTACATTTGGGTCGTTTATGGGTTAAATTAGTAAGCGCATTTGATTCATTTGCGGGATTAATTTAAGATATTTAGGGACTCTACGATAATCACAGATCCTATTTATAGAGTTTGACGTTGAATTTTTCTTTTACAGATTTTTTTAACAATAGTTTTGAAACCTATAAAATGAGACAAAATTGCCCATTTTCATGTGTAAATTCAATCACATTTGGGTCGTTTGAGGGGTCAATATAAGATATTTTAGGACTCCACTATTGTCGCAGAACCTATGAATGGAATTTGACGTGAAAATTGAATTTTATGGAAAAAAAATTGTAATAGTTATGTGGCCTTAAAAATGAGTCAAAATTGATCATTTTCATGAGTAAATAACAATACATTTGGGTCGTTTATGGGTTAAATTATTAAGCACATTTGAGTAATTTTTAGAATCAATTTGAGATATTTAGGGACTCTAAAATAGTCGTTGTTCCTATTCGTAGGGTTTGACGTAGAATTTCACTTTTACGTATTTTTTTAGTAATAGTTTTGATGCCTACAAAATGAGATAAAATTGCTTATTTCCATGTGTAAATACAATCACATATGGTTCGCTTGAGGGGTCAATAGGAGATATTTTAGGACTCCAATATAGTCACTGAACCTATTAATGGAGTTTGACGTAAAAATGGAATTTTATGAAAAAAATTTGCAATAGTTATGTGGCCTAAAAAATGAGTCAAAATTGATAATTTTCATGAATAAATACAAGCACATTTGGGTCGCTTATGGGATAATTATGTGATCAAATTTGTGTCATTTACAAGATCAATTTGAGATATTTATGGACTCTACGATAGTCACAAAGCCTATTCATAGAGTTTTACGTGGAATATCCATTTTACGGATTTTTTTACCAATAGTTTTGTAGCCTATAATATGAGACAAATTTGCTCATTTCCATGTGTAAATACAATATCATTTGGTTCGTTTGTGAGGTCAATTGGAGATATTTTTTTACTCCACTATAGTCACTGGACCTATTAAAGGAGTTTGACGTAGAATTTTCATTTTATTGATTATTTTTGCAATAGTTATGTGGCCTAAAAAATGAGTCATAATTGATCATTTTCATAAGTAAATACAAGCACATTTGGGTCGTTTATGGGATTAATTTGTGAGCACATTTGAGCCATTTGCGGGATTAATTTAAGATATTTATGAACTCTACGATAGTCCCCAAACCTATTCATAGAATTTGACGTGGAATTTCTATTTAGCATATTTTTTTAGCAATAGTTTTGAAGCCTATAAATGGCACAAAATTGCTCATTTCCATGTGTAAATACAAGCACATTTGGGTCGTTTGTGGGGTTTAATATAGGATATTTATGGACTCCACTATAGTTACTGAACCTATTAAAAGAGTTTTACGTAGAATTTTCATTTCAAGGATTTTTTTAGTAATAGTTATGTAACCTATAAAATGTGTCAAAAATGATCTTTTTCATGAATAAACACAAACACATTTGGGCCTTTTATAGGATAAATAAGTGAGCACATTTGAGTCATTTGTGGGGTCAATTTGAGATATTTATGGACTCTGCGATAGTCATAGAGTTTGACGTGGAATTTCAATTTTACGTATTTTTTTAGTAATAGTTTTAATGCCTATAAAATGAGATAAAATTGCTTATTTTCATGTGTAAATACAATCACATATGGTTCGCTTGGGGGGTCAATAGGAGATATTTTAGACTACACTATAGTCACTGAACCTATTAATGGAGTTTGACGTGAAAATTGAATTTTATGAAAAAAAATTGTAATAGTTATGTGGCCTAAAAAATGAGTCAAAATTGATCATTTTCATGAGTAAATACAATTACATTTGGGACATTTATGGGTTCAATTAGTAAGGGCATTTGAGTCATTTGCGGGAACAATTTAAGATATTTAGGGACTCTACGATAGTCACAGATCCTATTCATAGAGTTTGACGTCGAATTTTACTTTTACTGATTTTTTTAGCAATAGTTTTGAAGCCTATAAAATGGGACAAAATTGCTTATTTTCATGTGTAAATTCAGTCACATTTGGGTCGTTTGATGGGTTTAATATGAGATATTCTTGGACTCCACTATAGTCACTGAACCTATTAAAGAAGTTTTACGTGGAATTTGCATTTTAAAGATTTTTCTTATCATAGTTATATAGCCTATAAAATGTGTCAAAAATGATCATTTTCATGAGTAAACACAAGCACATTTGGGTCTTTTATGGGATAAATAAGTTAGCACATTTGAGTCATTTATGGGGTCAATTTGAGATATTTATGGACTCTACGATAGTCACAAAACCTATTCATAGAGTTTGACGTGGAAATACAAGCACATTTGGTTCGTTTGTGAGGTCAATTGGAGATATTTTTTGACACCACTATAGTCACTGGACCTATTAAAGGAGTTTGACGTTAAATTTTCATTTTATGGATTATTTTTGCAATAGTTATGAGGCCTAAAAAATGAGTCATAATTGATCATTTTCATGAGTAAATACAAGTACATTTGGGTCATTTATGGGTTAAATTAGTAAGCTTATTTGAGTCATTTGCAGGATCAATTTAAGATATTTAGGGACTCTACGATAGTCACAGATCCTATTAATAGAGTTTGACGTCGAATTTTACTTTTACAGATATTTTTAGCAATAGTTTTGAAGCCTATCAACTGAGATAAAATTGCTCATTTTCGTGTGCAAATTCAATCACATTTGGGTCTTTTGAGGGGTCAATAGGCAATATTTAAAGACTCCACTGTAGTCACTTAACCTATTAATGGAGTTTGACATGAAAATTGAATTTTATGAATTTCTTTTGCAATAATTATGTGGCCTAAAAAATGAGTCAAAATTGATTATTTTCATGAGAATATACAGGCACATTTTCATGAGTAAATACTAGTAAATTTGGGTCGTTTATGGGTTAAATTATTAAGCGCATTTGAGTCATTTGTGTGATCAATTTGAGATATTTAGAGACACTATGATAGTCACAGATCCTATTCATAGAGTTTGACGTTGAATTTTACTTTTAATGATTTTTTTTAGCAATAATTTTGAAGCCTATTAAATGAGACATAATTGCTCATTATCATGTGTAAATTCAATCACATTTGGGTCGTTTGAGGGGTTAATAGGAGATATTTTAGGACTTCACAATAGTCACTGAACCTATTAATTGAATTTGACTTGATAATTGAATTTTATGAAAAAAAAATTGGAATAGTTATGTGGCCTTAAAAATGAGTCAAAATTTATCATTTTCATGAGTAAATACAAGTACATTTGGGTCGTTTATGGGTTAAATTTGTAAGCACATTTGATTAATTTGCGGGATAAATTTGAGATATTTAGGGACTCTACAATTGTCACAGTTCTTATTCGTAGGGTTTAACGTAGAATTTCTCTTTTACAGATTTTTTTAGCAATAGTTTTGAAGCCTATAAAATGAGACAAAATAGCTCATTTTTATGTGCAAATTCAATCACATTTGGGTCGTTTGAGGGGTTTAATATGGGATATTTTTAGACTCCACTACAGTCGCTGAACCTATTAAAGGAGTTTTACGTGGAATTTGCATTTTAAAGATTTTTCTTATCATAGTTATATTGCCTATAAAATATGTCAAAAATGATCATTTTCATGAGTAAATACAAGCACATTTGGGTATTTTATGGGATAAATATGTGAGCACATTTGAGTCAGTTGTGGGGTCAATTTGAGATATTTATGGACTCTGCGATACTCATAGAACCTATTCATAGAGTTTGACATAGAATTTCAATTTTTCAGAATTTTGTTTGTAATAGTTTTGAAGCCTATAAAATGATACAAAATTGTTCATTTTTATGTGTAAATTCAATCACATTTGGGTCGTTTGAGGGGTCAATATGAGATATTTTAGGACTCCACTATTGTCACTGAACCTGTGAATGGACTTTGACGGGAAAATTGAATTTTATTAAAAAAAATTGCAATAGTTATGTGGCCATAAAAATGAGTCAAAATTGATCATTTTCATGAGTAAATACAAGTACATTTGGGTCGTTTATGGGATAATTAAGTGATCACATTTGTGTCATTTGCGGGATCAATTTGAGATATTTATGGACTCTACGATAGTCAGAAAAACCTATTTATAGAGTTTGACGTGGAATATCCATTTTACGGATTTTTTTTTCAATAGTTTTGGAGCCTATAATATGAGACAAAATTGCTTATTTCTATGTGTAAATACAAGCACATTTGGTTCGTTTGTGAGGTCAATTGGAGATATTTTTTGACTCCACTATAGTTAATGGACCTATTAAAAGAGTTTGACGTAGAATTTTCATTTTATGGATTTTTTTTACAATAGTTATGTGGCCTAAAAATTGAGTCGTAATTGATTATCATCATGAGTAAATACAAGTACATTTGGGTCGTTTATGGGTTAATTTAGTAAGCGCATTTGACCCTTTTGCGGGATCAATTTGAGATATTTAGGGACTCTACGATAGTCACAGATCCTATTCATAGAGTTTGACGTTGAATTTGACTTTTACAGATTTTTTTAGCAATAGTTTTGAAGCCTATAAAATAAGACAAAATTGCTCATTTTCATGTGTAAATTCAATCACATTTGGGTCGTTTGAGGGGTCAATAGACGATATTTTAGGAATCCACTGTAGTCACTGAACCTATTAATGGAGTTTGACATGAATATTGTATTTTATAAATTTTTTGTAATAATTATGTGTCCAAAAAAATGAGTCAAAATTGATAATTTTAATTAGTAAATACAATCATATTTGGGTCGTTTATGAAATAATCAAGTGATCACATTTGAGTCATTTGTGGGATCAATTTGAGATATTTATGGACTCTACGATAGTCACAAAACCTATTCGTAGAGTTTGACGTGGAATATCCATTTTACGGATTTTTTATCAATAGTTTTATAGCCAATAATATGAGACAAAATTGCCCATTTCTATGTGTAAATAGAAGCACATTTGGTTTGTTTGTGAGGTCAATTGGAGATATTTTTTGACTCCACTATAGTTACTGGAACAATTAAAGGAGTTTGGTATAGAATTATCATTTTATGGATTTTTTTTCAATAGTTATGTGGCGTGAAAAATGAGGCATAATTGATCATTTTCATGAGTATTTACGTACATTTGGGTCGTTTATGGGTTAAATTAGTAAGCGCATTTGATTCATTTGCGGGATGAATTTAAAATATCTAGAGACTCTACGATAGTCACAGATCCTATTCATAGAGTTTGACGTTGAATTTTACTTTTACAGATTTTTTTAGCAATAGTTTTGAAGCCTATAAAATGAGACAAAATTGCTCATTTTCATGTGTAAATTCAGTCACATTTGGGTCGTTTGATGGGTTTAATATGAGATATTTATGGACTCTACGATAGTCACAAAACCTATTAAAGGAGTTTTACGTGGAATTTGCATTTTAAAAATTTTTCTTATCATAGTTATATAGCCTATAAAATGTGTCAAAAATGATCATTTTCATGAGTAAACACAAGCACATCTGGGTCTTTTATGGGATAAATAAGTTGGCACATTTGAGTCATTTGTGGGGTCAATTTGAAATATTTATGGACTCTGCGATACTCATAGAACCTATTCATAGAGTTTGACGTGGAATTTTAATTTTACGGATTTTTGTTTGTAATAGTTTTGAAGCCTATAAAATGATACAAAATTGTTCATTTTTATGTGTAAATTCAATCACATTTTGGTCGTTTGAGGGGTCAATATGAGATATTTTAGGACTCCAATATTATCACTGAACCTATGAATGAACTTTGACGAGAATATTGAATTTTATGAAAAAAAAATTGCAATAGTTATGTGGCCTAAAAAATTAGTCAAAATTGATTATTTTCATGAGTAAATACTAGTAAATATGGGTTGTTTATGGGTTAAATTAGTAAGCGCATTTGAGCCATTTGAGGGATCAATTTGAGATATTTAGGGAATCTACGATAGTCACAGATTCTATTCATAGAGTTAACATTGAATTTTACTTTTACAGATTTTTTTTAGCAATAGTTTTGAAGCCTATAAGATGAGACAAAATTGCTCATTTTCATGTGTAAATTCAATCACATATGGGTCGTTTGAGGGGTCAATAGGAGATATTTTAGGACTTCACAATAGCCACTGAACCTATTAATTGAGTTTGACTTCATAATTGAATTTTATGAAAAAAAATTACAATAGTTATGTGGCCTTAAAAATGAGTCAAAATTGATCATTTTCATGAGTAAATACAAGTAAATTTGGGTCGTTTATTGATTAAATTAGTAAGCACATTTGAGTAATTTGTGGGATCAATTTGGGATATTTAGGGACTCTACAATAGTCACAGTTCCTATTCGTAGGGTTTGACGTAGAATTTCACTTTTACGTATTTTTTAGTAATAGTTATGATGCCTATAAAATGAGACAAAATTGCTTATTTCCATGTGTAAATACAATCACATATGGGTCGTTTGAGGGGTCAATAGGAGATATTTTAGGACTTCACTGTAGTTACTGAACCTATTAATAGAGTTTGCTTGAAAATTGAATTTTATGAATTTTTTGCAATAATTATGTGGCCAAAAAAATGAGTCAAAATTGATAATTTTAATGAGTATATGCAAGCACATTTGGGTCGTTTATGGGATAATTAAGTAATCACATTTGAGTCATTTGCGGGATCAATTTGAAATATTTATGGACTCTACAATAGTCACTAAACCTATTCATAGAGTTTGATGTGGAATATCCATTTTACAGATTTTTTTTTTCAATAGTTTTGGAGCCTATAATATGAGACAAAATTGCACATTTCCATGTGTAAATACAAGCACATTTGGTTCGTTTGTGAGGTCAATTGGAGATATTTTTTGACTCCACTATAGCTACTGGACCTATTAAAAGAGTTTGACGTAAAATTTTCATTTTATGGATTTTTTTTGCAATAGTTATGTGGCCTAAAAAATGAGTCATAATTAATTATTTTCATGGGTAAATACAAGTACATTTGGGTCGTTTATGGGTTAAATTAGTAGGCGGATTTGGGCCATTTGCGAGATTAATTTGAGAATTTTGGGACTCTACGATAGTCAGAGATCTTATTCATAGAGTTTGACGTCGAATTTTACTTTTACAGATTTTTTTAGCAATAGTTTTGAAGCCTATAAAATGAGAAAAAATTGTTCATTTTCGTGTGTAAATTCAATCACATTTGGGTCGTTTGTAGGGTCAATAGGCAATATTTTAGGAATCCACTGTAGTCACTGAACCTATTAATGGAGTTTGACATGAATGTTAAATTTTATGAAAAAAAATTGCAATAATTACGTGGCCAAAAAAATGAGTCAAAATTGATAATTGTTATTAGTAAATACAAGCACATTTGGGTCATTTATGGGATAATCAAGTGGTCGCATTTGAGTCATTTTTGGGATCAATTTGAGATATTTATGGACTCAACGATAGTCACAAAACCTATTTGTAGAGTTTGACGTGGAATATCCATTTTTTGAATTTTTTTATCAATAGTTTTATAGCCTTTAATATGATACAAAATTGCCCATTTCTATGTGTAAATACAAGCACAATTGGTTCGTTTGTGAGGTCAATTGGAAATATTTTTTGACTCCACTATAGTTACTGGACCAATTAAAAGAGTTTGCTGTAGAATTATCATTTTATTGATTTTTTTTCAATAGTTATGTGGCCTAAAAAATGAGTCATAATTGATCATTTTCATGAGCAAATACAAGTACATTTGGGTCGTTTATGGGTTAAATTAGTAAGCGCATTTGAGTCATTTGCGAGATTAATTTAAGATATTTAGGGACTCTACGGTAGTCACAGATCCTATTCATAGAGTTTGACGTCGAATTTTACTTTTACAGATTTTTTAGCAATAGTTTTGAAGCCTATAAAATGAGATAAAATTGCTCATTTTCGTGTGCAAATTCAATCACATTTGGGTCGTTTGAGGGGTCAATAGGCGATATTTTAGGACTCCACTGTAGTCACTTAACCTATTAATGGAGTTTGACATAAAAATTAAATTTTATGAATTTTTTTTGCAATAATTATGTGGCCTAAAAAATGAGTCAAAATTGATAATTTTCATGAGAAAATACAGGCACATTTGGGTCGTTTATGGGATAATTAAGTAATCACATTTGAGTCATTTATGGGATCAATTTGGGATATTTATGGACTCTACGATAGTCACAAAAACTATTTATAGAGTTTGACATGTAATATCAATTTTACGGATTTTTTTATCAATAGTTTTGTAGCCTATAATATGAGACAAAATTGTTCATTTCCATGTGTGAATACAAGCACATTTGGTTTGTTTGTGAGGTCAATTGGAGATATTTTTTGACTCCACTATAGTCACTGGACCTATTAAATAAGTTTGACGATGAATTTTCATTTTATGGATTTTTTTTTGCAATAGTTATGTGGCCTAAAAAATGAGTCATAATTGATCATTTTCATGAGTAAATACAAGTACATTTTTGTCATTTATGAGTTAAATTAGTAAGCGCATTTGAGTCATTTTGCGGGATCAATATGAGATATTTAAAGACTCTATGATAGTCACAGATCCTATTCATAGAGTTTGACATGGAATTTTACTTTTACAGATTATTTTTAGCAATAGTTTTGAAGACAATAAAATGATACAAAATTACTCATTTTTATGTGTAAGTTCAATTACATTTGGTTCGTTTGAGGGGTCAATATGAGATATTTTAGGACTTCACAATAGTCACTGAACCTATTAATGGAGTGTGACTTGCGAATTGAATTTTATGAATTTTTTTTGTAATAGTTATGTGGCCTTAAAAATGAGTCAAAATTGATCATTTTCATGAGTAAATATCAGTACATTTTGGTCGTTTATGGATTAAATTAGTAAGCGCATTTGAGTCATTTGCGAGATCAATTTGAGATATTTAGGGATTCTACGATAGTCACCGATCCTATTCATAGAGTTTGACGTTATATTTTACTTTTACAGATTTTTTTTAGCAATAGTTTTGAAGCCTATAAAATGAGACAAAATTGTTCATTTTCATGTGTAAATTAAATCACATTTGGGTCGTTTGAGGGGCCAATAGGAGATATTTTAGGACTTCGCAATAGTCACTGAACCTATTAATTCAGTTTAACTTGATAATTAAATTTTATGAGTTAAAATTGATCATTTTCATGAGTAAATACAAGTACATTTGGGTCGTTTATAGGTTAAATTAGTAAACACATTTGAGTAATTTGTGGGATCAATTTGAGATATTTAAGGACTCTACAATAGTCACTGTTCCTATTCGTAGGGTTTGACGTAGAATTTCACTTTTACGTATTTTTTTAGTAATAGTTTTGATTCTTATAAAATGAGACAAAATTGCGTATTTCCATGTATAAATACAATCACATATGGGTCGCTTGAGGGGTCAATAGGAGATATTTTAGGACTCCCCGTAGTCACTGAACCTATTAATGGAGTTTGACATGAAAATTGAATTTTATGAATATTTTTGCAATAATTATGTGGCCTAAAAAAGGAGTCAAAATTGATAATTTTCATGAGTAAATGCAAGCACATTTGGGTCGTTTATGGAATAATTAAGTGATCACATTTGAGTTATTGACTGGATCAATTTGAGATATTTATGGACTCTACGATAGTCACAAAGCCTATTCATAGAGTTTGACGTGGAATATCCATTTTTCGGATTTTTTTATCAATAGTTTTGTAGCCTATAATATGAGACAAAATTGCTCATTTCCATGTGAAAATACAAGCCCATTTGGTTTGCTTGTGAGGTCAATTGTAGATATTTATTGACTCCACTATTGTTATTGGACCTATTAAAAAAGTTTGACGTAGAATTTTTATTTTATGGATTTTTTTTGCAATAGTTATGTGGCCCAAAAATGAGTCATAATTGATCATTTTCAAGAGTAAATACAAATACATTTGGGTCGTTTATGGGTTAAATTAGTAAGCGCAATTGAGCCATTTGCGGGATTAATTTGTGATATTTAGGGACTCTACGATTGTCACAGATCCTATTCATAGAGTTTAACATTGAATTTTACTTTTACCAATTTTTTTAGCAATAGTTTTGAAGCCTATAAAACTAGAAAAAATTGCTCATTTTAATGTGTAAATTCAATCACATTTGGGTCGTTTGAGGGGTCAATAAACGTTATTTTAGGACTCCACTGTAGTCACTGAACCTATTAATGGAGTTTAACATGAAAATTGAATTTTATGAATTTTTTTGCAATAATTATGTGTCCAAAAAAATGAGTCAAAATTGTTAATTTTCATGCGTAAATTCAAGCACATTAGGGTCGTTTATGGGATAATCAAGTGATCACATTTAAGTCATTTGTGGGATCAATTTGAGATATTTATGGACTCTACGATAGTCACAAAACCTATTTATAGAGTTTGACGTGGAATATCCATTTTACGGATTTTTTTTATCAATAGTTTTGTAGCCTATAATATGAGACAAAATTGCCCATTTCCATGTGTAAATACAAGCACATTTGGTTCGTTTATGAGGTCAATTGGAGATTTTTTTGACTCTACTATAGTTACTGGACAAATTAAAGGAATTTGATGTAGAATTTTTATTTTATGGATTTTTTTATAATAGTTATATGGCCTAAAATATGAGTCATAATTGATCATTTTCATGAGTAAATAAGGGTACATTTGTGTCGTTTATGGGTTAAATTAGTAAGCACATTTGAGTCATTTGCGGGATCAATTTGAGATATTTAGGGACTCTACGATAGTCACAGATCCTATTCATAGAGTTTGGCGTCGAATTTTACTTTTAACGATTTTTTTAGCAATAGTTTTGAAGCCTATAAAATGAGACAAAATTGCTCATTTTTATGTGTAAATTCAATCACATTTGGGTCGTTTGAAGGGTTTAATATAAGATATTTTTGGACTCCACTATAGTCGCTGAACCTATTAAAAATGTTTTACGTGGAATTTTCATTTTAAAGATTTTTCTTATCATAGTTATATTGCCTATAAAATGTATCAAAAATGATCATTTTCATGAGTAAACACAAGCATATTTGGGTCTTTTATGGGATAAATAAGTGAGCACATTTGAGTCATTTGTGGGGTCAATTTGAGATATTTATGGACTCTGCGATACTCATAGAACCTATTCATGAGTTTTGTTGCCTATAAAATGAGACAAAATTGCTCATTTTCATATGTAAATTCAATCACATTTGGGTCGTTTGAGGGGTCTATATGGGATATTTTAGGACTTCACTATAGTCACTGAACCTATTAATAGAGTTTGACCTGATAATAAAATTTTATGAATTTTTTTTTCAATTGTTATGTGTCCTAAAAAATGAGTCAAAATTGATCATTTTCATGAGTAAATACAAGTACATTTTGGTCATTTATGGGTTAATTCGTAAGCACATTTAAGTGATTTGCGGGATCAATTTGAGATATTTAGGGACTCTACAATAGTCACAGTTCTTATTCGCAGGGTTTGATGTAGAATTTCACTTATACATATTTTTTTAGTAATAGTTTTGATGCCAATAAAATGAGACAAAATTACACATTTTCATGTGTAAATTCAATCACATTTGGGTCGTTTGAGGGGTCTATGGGAGATATTTTAGGACTTTACTATAGTCACTGAACCTATTAATGGAGTTTGACGTGAAAATTTAATTTTAAGAATTTTTGCAATAGTTATGAGGCCTAAAAGATGGGTCAAAATTGATAATTTTCATGCGTAAATACAAGCACATTTGGGTCGTTTATGGGATAATTAAGTGATCATATTTGAGTCATTTGCGGGATCAATTTGAGATATTTATGGACTCTAAGATCGTCATAAAACCTATTCATAGAGTTTGACGCGGAATATCCATTTTACGGATTTTTTTATCAATAGTTTTGTAGCCTCTAAAATGAAACAAAATTGCTCATTTCCATGTGTAAATACAAGCACATTTGGTTCGTTTGTGAGGTCAATTGGAGATATTTTTTAACTCCACTATAGTTAGTGGACCAATTAAAGGAGTTTGACGTAGAATTTTCATTTTATGGGTTTTTTTTGCAATAGTTATGTGGCCTAAAAAATGTAGAAAAATTGATCATTTTAATGAGTAAATACAAGTATATTTGGGTCGTTTATGGGTTAAATTAGTAAACGCATTTGAGTCATTTGCTGGATCATTTTGAGCTAATTAGGGACTCTACGATAGTCACAGATCCTATTCATAGAGTTTGACGTCAAATTTTACTTTTACAAAAATTTTTAGCAATAGTTTTAAAGCCAATAAAATGAGACAAAATTGCACATTTTTATGTGTAAATTCAATCACATTTAGGTCATTTGAGGGGTCTATAAGAGATATTTTAGGACATCAATATAGTCACTGAACCTATTAATAGAGTTTGACTTGATAATTGAATTTTATAAAAAAAAATTGTAATAGTTTTGTGGCTTTAAAATTGAGTCAAAATTGATCATTTTCAAGAGTAAATACAAGTACATTTGGGTCGTTTATGGGTTAAATTTGTAAGCACATTTGAGTAATTTGCAGGATCAATTTGAGATATTTAGGGACTTTACAATAGTCACAGTTCCTATTCGTAGGGTTTGACGTAGAATTTCACTTTTACATATTTTTTTAGTAATAATTTTGATCCCTATAAAATGAGACAAAATTGCTTATTTCCATGTGTAAATACAATCACATATGGATCATTTGAAGGGTCAATAGGAGATATTTTAGGACTCCACTATAGTCACTGAACCTATTAATGGAGTTTGACGTGAAAATTGAATTTTATGAAAAAAAATTGCAATAATTATGAGGCCTAAAAAATTATCCAAAATTGATAATTTTCATGAGTAAATACAAGCACATTTGGGTCGTTTATGGGATAATTAGGTGATCACATTTGAGTCATTTGCGGGATCAATTTGAGATATTTATGCACCCTACGATCGTCATAAAACCTATTCATAGAGTTTGACGCGAAATATCCATTTTGCGGATTTTTTTATCAATAGTTTTGTAGGCTCTAATATGAGACAAAATTGCTCATTTACATGTGTAAATACAAGCACATTTGGTTCGTTTGTGAGGTCAATTGGAGATATTTTTTGACTCCACTATAGTTACTGGACCTATTAAAGGAGTTTGACATAGAATTTTCATTTTATGCATTTTTTTTTGCAATAGTTATGTAGCCTAAAAAATGAGTCGTAATTGATCATTTTCATGAGTAAATACAAGTAGATTTTGGTCGTTTATGGGTTAAATTAGTAAGCGCATTTGAGTCATTTGCAGGATCAATTTGAGATATTTAGGGACTCTACGATAGTCAAAGATCTTATTCATAAAGTTTGATGTCAAATTTTACTTTTACAGATTTTTTTAGCAATAGTTTTAAAGCCTATAAAATGAGACAAAATTGCTCGTTTTCATGTGTAAATTCAATCACATATGGGTCGTTTGAGGGGTCAATAGGAGATATTTTAGGACTTCACTATAGTCACTGAACCTATTAATGAAGTTTGACTTGATAATTGAATTTTATGAAAAAAATTGCAATAGTTATGTGGCCTTAAAAATGAGTCAAAAATCATCATTTTCATGAGTAAATAATAGTACATTTGGGTCGTTTACGGTTTAAATTAGTAAGCACATTTCAGTAATTTGTGGGATCAATTTGAGATATTTAGGGACTCTACAATAGTCATAGTTCCTATTCGTAAGGTTTGACGTAGAATTTCACTTTTACGTATTTTTTTAGTAATAGTTTTGATGCCTATAAAATGAGACAAATTGCTTATTTCAATGTGTAAATACAATAACATATGGATCTTTTGAAGGGTCAATAAGAGATATTTTAGGACTCAACTATAGTCACTGAACCTATTAATGGAGTTTGACGTGAAAATTAAATTTTATGAATTTTTTTTGCAATAATTTTGAGGTCTAAAAAATGAGTCAAAATTGATAATTTTTATGAGTAAATGCAAGCACATTTGGGTCGTTTATGGGATAATTAAGTGATCACATTTGAGTCATTTATGAGATCAATTTGAGATGTTTATGGACTCTACGATCGTCATAAAACCTATTCATAGAGTTTGAAGCGGAATATCAATTTTATGGATTTTTTTATCAATAGTTTTGTAGCCTCTAATATGAGACAAAATTGCTCATTTCCATGTGTAAATACAAGCACATTTGGTTCATTTGTGAGGTCAATTGGAGATATTTTTTTACTCCACTATAGTTACTGGACCTATTAAAGGAGTTTGACGTAGAATTTTCATTTTATGCATTTTTTTTGCAATAGTTATGTGGCATAAAAAATGTTCCATAATTGTCCATTTTAATGAGTAAATACAAGTACATTTTTGTCGTTTATGGGTTAAATTAGTAAGCGCATTTGAGTCATTTGCGGGATCAATTTGAGATATTTAGGGACTCTACGATAGTCACAGATCCTATTCATAGAGTTTGCCATCGAATTTTACTTTTTCAGATTTTTTTTAGCAATAGTTTTGACGCTTATAAAATGGGATAAAATTGCTCATTTTCATGTATAAATTCAATCACATTTGGGTCGTTTGAGGGGTCAATGGGAGATATTTTAGGACTTCACTATAGTCACTGAACCTATTAATAGAGTTTGACTTGATAATTGAATTTTATGAAAAAAAATTGCAATAGTTATGTGGCCTTAAAAATGTGTCAAAATTGATCATTTTCATCAGTAAATACAAGTACATTTGGGTCGTTTATGGGTTAAATTTGTAAGCACATTTAAGTAATTTGCGGGATCAATTTGAGATATTTAGGGACTCTACAATAGTCACAGTTCCTATTCGTAGGGTTTGACGTAGAATTTCATTTTTACGTATTTTTTTAGTAATAGTTTTGATGCCTATAAAATGAGACAAAATTGATTATTTCCATGCGTAAATACAATCACATATGGATAGTTTGAGGGGTCAATAGGAGATATTTTAGGACTCCACTATAGTCACTGAACCTATTAATGGAGTTTGAAGTGAAAATTGAATTTTATGAATTTTTTTACAATAGTTATGTGGCATAAAAAATGAGTCAAAATTGATAATTTTCATGAGTAAATACCAGCACATTTGGGTAGATTATAGGATAATTAAGTGATCACATTTGAGTCATTTGCGGGATCAATTTGATATATTTATGGACTCTACAATCGTCATAAAACCTATTCATAGAGTTTGACACGGAATATCCATTTTACGAATTTTTTTATCAATAGTTTTGCAGCCTCTAATAAGAGACAAAATTGCTCATTTCTGTGTATAAATACAAACACATTTGGTTCGTTTGTGAGGTCAATGGAGATATTTTTGACTTCACTATAGTCACTGGACCTATTAAAGGAGTTTGACGTTGAATTTTAATTTTATGGGTTTTTTTTGCAATAGTTATGTGGCCAAAAAAATGAGTCATAATTGACCATTTTAATGAGTAAATTCAAGTACATTTGGGTCGTTTATGGGTTAAATTAGTAAGCGCATTTGAGCAATTTGTAGGATCAATTTGAGATATTTAGGGACTCTACGATAGTCACAGATCCTATTCATAGAGTTTGACGTCGAATTTTATTTTTACAAATTTTTTTAGCAATAGTTTTGAAGCCTAAAAATGAGAAAAAATTGCACATTTTCATGCGTAAATTCAATCACATTTGGGTCATTTGAGGGATCTATAGGAGATATTTTAGGACTTCACTATAGTCACTGAACCTATCAATAGAGTTTTACTTTATAATTGAATTTTATGAATATTTTTGCAATAGTTATGTGGCCTTAAAAATGAGTCAAAATTGATTATTTTCATGAGTAAATACAAGTACATTTGGGTCGTTTATGGGCTAAATTTGTAAGTACATTTGAGTAATTTACGGGATCAATTTGAGATATTTAGGGACTCTACAATAGTCACAGTTCCTATTTGTAGGGTTTGACGTTGAATTTTACTTTTACGTATTTTTTTAGTAATAGTTTTGATGCATATAACATGAGACAAATTGTTTATTTCCATGTGTAAATACAATCACATATGGATCATTTGAAGGGTTAATAGGAGATATTTTAGGACTCAACTATAGTCACTGAACCTATTAATGGAGTTTGACGTGAAAATTGAATTTTATGAAAAAAAATTGCAATAATTATGAGGCCTTAAAATTGAGTCAAAATTGATAATTTTCATGAGTAAATACAAGCACATTTGGGTCGTTTATGGGATAATTATGTGATCACATTTAAGTGATTTGCGGGATCAATTTGAGATATTTATGCACCCTACGATCGTCATAAAACCTATTCATAGAGTTTGACGTGGAATATCAATTTTACGGATTTTTTTATCAATAGTTTTGTGGCCTCTAATATGAGATAAAATTGCTCATTTCCATGTGTAAATACAAGTATATTTGGTTCGTTTGTGAGGTCAATTGGAGATATTTTTTGACTCCACTATAGTTACTGGACCTATTAAAAGATTTTGTCATAGAATTTTTATTTTATGCATTTTTTTTGCAATAGTTATGTAGCCTAAAAAATGAGTCGTAATTGATCATTTTCATGAGTAAATACAAGTAGATTTTGGTCGTTTATGGGTTAAATTAGTAAGCGCATTTGAGTCATTTGCAGGATCAATTTGAGATATTTAGGGACTCTACGATAGTCACAGATCCTATTCATAGATTTTGATGTTGAATTTTACTTTTACAGATTTTTTAGCAATAGTTTTAAAGCCTATAAAATGAGACAAAATTGTTCGTTTTCATGTGTAAATTCAATCACATTTGGGTCGTTTGAGGGGTCAATAGGAGATATTTTAGGACTTCACTATAGTCACTGAACCTATTGACTTGATAATTGAATTTTATGAATTTTTTTGCAATAGTTATGTGGCCTTAAAAATGAGTCAAAATTGACCATTTTCATTAGTAAATACAAGTACATTTGGGTCGTTTACGGGTTAAATTAGTAAGCACATTTGAGCAATTTGCGGGATCAATTTGAGATATTTAGGGACTCTACAATAGTCATAGTTCCTATTCGTAGGGTTTGACGTAGAATTTCACTTTTACGTATTTTTTTAGTAATAATTTTAATGCCTATAAAATGAGACAAATTTATTTCCATGTGTAAATACAATAACATATGGATCGTTTGAAGGGTCAATAAGAGATATTTTAGGACTCAACTATAGTCACTGAGTTTAACGTGAATATTGAATTTTATGAAAAAAAATGGCAATAATTATGTGGCCTAAAAAATGAGTCAAAATTGATAATTTTCATGAGTAAATACAAGCACATTTGGGTCGTTTATGGGATAATTAAGTGATCACATTTGAGTCATTTATGGGATCAATTTGAGATATTTATGGACTCTTCGATCGTCATAAAAGCTATTCATAGAGTTTGAAGTGGAATATCAATTTTACGGATTTTTTTATCAATAGTTTTGTAGCCTCTAATATGAGACAAAATTGTTCATTTCCATGTGTAAATACAAGCACATTTGGTTCGTTTGTGAGGTCAATTGGAGATATTTTTTGACTCCACTATAGTTGCTGGACCTAACTAAAGTCACTGAACCTATTAAAAGAGTTTAACGTGGAATTTTCATTTTAAGGATTTTTTTTGTAATAGTTATGTAGCCGATAAAATGTGTCTAAAACGATCATTTTCATGAATAAACACAAGCACATTTGAGTCTTTTATGGGATAAATAAGTGAACACATTTGAGTCATTTGTAGGGTCAATTTGAGATATTTATGGACTCTGCGATAGTCATAGAACTTATTCATAGAGTTTAACGTGGAATTTTAATTTTACCGATTTTTGTTTGCAATAGTTTTGAAGCCTATAAAATGATACCAAATTGTTTATTTTTATGTTTAAATTCAATCGCATTTGGGTCGTTTGAAGGGTCAATATGTGATATTTTAGGACTCCACTATAGTCACTGAACCTATGAATGGAGTTTGACGTGAAAATTGAATTTTATGAAAAAAAAATTGTAATAGTTATGTGGCCTAAAAAATGTAGAAAAATTGATCATTTTCATGAGTAAATACCAGTACATTTGGGTCATTTATGGGTTAAATTAGTAAGCGCATTTAAGTCATTTGCGGGATCAATTTGAGGTATTTAGGGAGTCTACGATAGTCACGGATCCTATTCAGAGAGTTTGACGGAGAATTTCACTTTTACAAAAAAATTTAGCAATAGCTTTGAAGCCTATAAAATGAGACAAAATTGCTCATTTTCATGTGTAAATTTAATCACATTTGGGTCGTTTGAGGGGTCAATTGGAAATATTTTAGGACTTCACTATAGTCACTGAACCTATTAATGTAGTTTGAGTTGATAATTGAATTTTATGAATTTTTTTTGCAATATTTATGTGGCCTTAAAGATGAGTCATAATTTATCATTTTCATGAGTAAATACAAGTACATTTGGGTCGTTTATGGGTTAAATTGGTAATCACATTTGAGTAATTTGTGGGATCAATTTGTGATATTTGGGGACTCTACAATAGTATAAGCTCCTATTCCTAGGATTTGACGTAGAATTTCACTTTTACGGATTTTTTTAGTAATAGTTTTGATCCCAATAAATGGAGACAAAATTGTTCATTTCCATGTGTAAATGCAATCACATATGGGTCTTTTGAGGGTCAATAAGAGATATTTTAGGACTCCATTATAGTCACTGAACCTATTAATGGAGTTTGACGTGAAAATTTAATTTTATGAATTTTTTTTACAATAGTTATGTGGCCTAAAAAATGAGTCAAAATTGATAATTTTCATGAGTAAATACAAGCACATTTGGGTCGTTTATAGGATAATTAAGTGAGCACATTTGAGTCATTTACGGGATCAATTTGAGATATTTATGAACTCTACGATAGTTACAAAACCTATTTATAGAGTTTAGCGTGGAATATCCATTTTACGGATTTTTTTTATCAATTGTTTTTAAGCTTATAATATGAGGCAAAATTACTCAATTCCATGTATAAATACAATCACATATGGGTCGTTTGAGGGGTCAATAGGAGATATTTTAGGACTCCACTATAGTCATTGAACCTATTAATGGAGTTTGACGTGAAAATTTAATTTTATGAATTATTTTTGTAATAGTTATGTGGCCTAAAAAATGTGTCAAAATCGATAATTTTCATGAGTAAATACAATCACATTTGGGTCGTTAATGGGATAATTAAGTGAGCACATTTGAGTCATTTGCGGGATCAATTTAAGATATTTATGGACTCTATAATAGTTACAAAACCTATTTATAGAGTTTAACGTGGATTATCCATTTTATGGATATTTTTAAAAATAGTTTAGTAGCCTATAATATGAGGCAAAATTGGTCATTTTCATGTGTAAATATAAGCACATTTGGGTCGCTTATAGGATAAATTAGTGAGCACATTTGAGTCATTTACGGGATTAATTTGATATATTTATGTACTCTACGATGGTCCCCAAACCTATTCATAGAGGTTGACGTGGAATTCAATTTTGCAGATTTTTTTTGCAATAGTTTTGAAGCCTATAAAATGTGTAAAAATTGCTCATTTTCATGTGTAAATACAAGCACATTTGGGTAATTTGTGGGGTTAATATGAAATATTTTAGGACTCCACTATAGTCACTCAACCTATTAAGGGAGTTTTACGTGGAATTTGCATTTTAATGATTTTTTTGGTAATAGTTATGTAGCCTATAATATATGTCAAAAATGATCATTTTCATGAGTAAACACGAGCGCATTTGGGTCTTTTATGGGATAAATAAGTGAACACATTTGAGTCATTTGCGGGGTCAATTTGAGATGTTTTTGGACTCTGCGATAGTTATAGAACCTATTCATAGAGTTTGACGCGGAATTTCAATTTTACGAATTTTTGCTTGTAATAGTTTTAAAGCCTATAAAATGATACAAAATTTATCATTTTTATGTGTAAATTCAATCACATTTGGGTCGTTTGAGGGGTCAATATGAGATATTTTTGGACTCCATTATTGTCACCGAACCTATGAATGGAGTATGACGTGAAAAATAAATTTTATGAAAAAAAATTGCAATAGTCATGTGGCCTAAAAAATGTGTCAAAATTGATCATTTTCATGAGTAAATACCAGTACGTTTGGGTCGTTTATGGGTTAAATTAGTAAGCGCATTTGAGTCATTTACGGGATCAATTTGAGATATTTAGGGAGTCTACAATAGTCACATATCCTATTCATAGAGTTTGACGTAGAATTTCACTTTTAAGGATTTTTTTAGTAATAGTTTTGATGCCTATAAAATAAGACAAAATTGTTCATTTCCATGTGTAAATAGAATCACATATGGGTCGTTTGAGGGTTCAATAGAAGATATTTTAGGACTCCACTATACTCACTGAACCTATTAATGGAGTTTGACGCTAAAATTTAATTTTATGGAAAAAATTTACAATAGTTATGTGGCCTAAAAAATGAGTCAAAATTTATCATTTTCATGAGTAAATACAAGCGCATTTGGGTCGTTTATGGGATAAATTAGTGAGCAAATTTGAGTCATTTGCGAGATTAATTTGATATATTTATGAACTCTACGATAGTCCCCAAACCTATTCATAGAGTTTGACGTGGAATTTCAATTTTGTGGATTTTGTTAGCAATAGTTTTGAAGCCTACAAAATGTGTAAAAATTGTTTATTTTCCATCTGTAAATACAAGCACATTTGGGTCATTTGTGGGGTTAATATGAGATATTTTAGGACTCCACTATAGTCACTCAACCTATTAAAGGAGTTTTACGTGAATTTTTTCATTTTAAGGATTTTTTTTGTAATAGTTATGTAGCCTATAAAATGCGTCAAAAATGATCATTTTCATGAGTAAACACAAGCACATTTTGGTCTTTTATGGGATAAATATGTGAGCACATTTGAGTCATTTGTGGGTTCAATTTGAGATATTTATAGACTCTGCGATAGTCATAGAACCTATTCATAGAGTTTGACGTGGAATTTTAATTTTGCGGATTTTTGTTTGTAATAGTTTTGAAGCCTCTAAAAAGATACAAAATTGCTCATTTTTATGTATAAATTCAATCACATTTGGGTCGTTTGAGGGGTCAATATGAGATATTTTAGGACTCCACTATTATCACTGAACCAATGAATGGAGTTTGACGTGAAAATTGAATTTTATGAAAAAAAATTGTAGGTGTGACTCTTGGTGAAGAGGCACTAACTTGAGGTGTGACTCTTGGTGAAGAGGCATTAACTTGAGGTGTGTCTCTATGCTCTATATAACCCAATTTTGTTTTCATTTATTATCATCAGTTTTTCAGAGTTTTCTTGAGTCTTTTTACAAAGAGAAAATAGACGCAATCAAAGTTTGTTTGGCAGAAAGATAGAAGTGTTTTCTTCTTTCTGTGACTGATCGTTGTATCCTGGGAGACAGGGGCCTATATTCCTGCAAAGCACTGTGGCAGGGGCGAATCTGTCTTAAGGAGATAGTGTGTATACACTAGACTCGATCATCTCCTTAAGAGGTGTTGGTTTTTCATGCAGAGAATAATACAGGATAAGATTAAGTTTATTTTACATATTTTGGATTTTAATGATATAAATCACTGACAAAACAACATCTCGCAAGAAAAGCCAGTAGAATGATAGGTATTCATTGATAAAACTGCACAGATCAAGGGTTATCAAACGCTGATGTATTATATTACATAGTCCACCAATGTGTGGCTGAAGGTCACATTAGAGTATAATTCGGCCAAAGAGGTAAAGAAGAATGGTGATGTCCGAGGAAAGAATGTATGAGGGCAAATCAAAACAGTCATAATCCAAAGTTAGATTTGCTACATATTAGAACACTTGGTGGGTAGGAGTCCCAAGCAGTAAGTGGAACGCCTACACATGTGCTACCACTTATAAATGGAACATATAGGTGATGCGAGAAAAACTCGGTCTTTAAATACCCCGCTTAAAACTACGGGTGTCGTAATATAGTAAGGGTAAGCGGGGGTCGAATCCACGGGGAGTAAACGTATTAAAAATATAATTTCCTAATTAACTAATAAACGAATCTAAACTAATTTTTATAAAAAGGTTTTGATCTAAAACATAAATCTAAATTACTAATTTTCGGTACGATTATAAGGAAAAGAACCTAGGCTTTGGATCACCTCCGACTTAGTTTACTAAACGATATGAAAACGGTAGCTTCTATCCGCACGTAATAGTCATGGCTAGGTCTATTCGGGTCTAAGATCTAGAGTTTGTGGCTAAAACCCTAAGTAAGAACTTCGTTGTTCATGGACAATCGAATCTAGGGTTTATAAACTCTTTTCCATGGCTAGGTGGAGAATATTAATTCTAGTGATCTAGAATTCTCTTTGAGCGTGAAAACAATCGAATATGGCTAATTCGACATTTTCCTCATATTTGTAGTAACTCAGAGTTGTCATGGCTAGATCAACTCTTCGTAACTACAAATTAGAGAATCGAAGACTAATTCTAGATCTAAACTACTATTAACATTAATTTAGCTCACTTCACCGGAGGTTCAATCCTTAGCCTAAGCTAAGGAGATTAGCTCTTCATTAATGGTGTTGATCACAGCTTAAACTAAAAGTATAAAATAAAAGAGAGAGATAGAGAGAGATACTAAAAACTGCAAGCTTTATTCCTTGGAAACTGAGATGTAAAATACATGGAACTGCTCTCCTATTTATAGGAGATAGGAGAGACTTGTTTTCAGACAAAAACTCTGTCTCTAAGTAAAGATAATTCTTTTCAAGCTAATCCTTGTAGAGTCCTTCTTCATCTTAGAGTAAAGTTAATTCTTCTCAAGCTAATCCTTGTAGAGTCCTTCTTCATCTTAGAGTAAAGTCTACAAGTACATTGAATATAGACATCTTCCTTGTACCTGAGAGACTGTTGGAGATGCTTCAGCTCTTTGTGCCTTCTATTAGATGTCTTTTTATACTTATTAGCTCCAACAGTGATAAGTGCCTGAAAATAAGAAAATGCTACTAACATTAGAAATTAATAAATCGGGATTAACAAAATGATACTTTTAGGCGTATTAATCCTACGTATCTCTACGTCTATCAATAGGCAAGTGTCAAAAGCTCGAATTACGCTAGGTGTACACTCTTTGATAAACTTAACACTTTCGTTGGTTAAGAAATTATAGAACTACTGTTGGAAATGGGTATTTTTCAAAGTGCAACAAGATTGGGTCACCCTATTGCATAAGATACTCAATGTATTGCCTGTTAGAACGAATTTGTTGAACATACCTTATCAAAGATGGGATACTCAGCTTTGAAATGGGAACAAGCAAACTCTAAAATCTGCTCATTAGTTTCAGGCTCTTATCTGTTAAACTGATTGCAAGGGAAAACCAGTATTTCTAGGCCTGAACAACACAGCAAATGAAATCAGTATATTTCATAAATAATCAGTACATCATCCAACAATAAAGGCAGATCTAGCAGAAGTTGGGTCAGCTGAGCAGTGTTATCCACTCTCACGTATGTAACATTATCCAAAACATTTAGACCGAACCTGCAAATATCATCAGCAATTGGTACCACTAATTGCAAATGTCCTATAGAATACTAACACTTCATGAGAACCACTTGGCAAATGTGGATCTTTCATTCGGTAGTTTCTGCTAAGACAGATTTTGTGTATATGGGGGATCTTCTTAGAGCATGTAAAGTTCACAATATCATAGAGATAGTGTGTGACCTGTCAGGCTGCGGCATTTAACGAGGCATGTCAAGTATCTACATATTATGAAAAACATGTTCAATCAACAGAAAATGAAAACATGTAATTCTAAGTCATCCCTGAAATCACCCAAAATCACAACTACATATTCAGCTAAAAACACACCTACCCATTTCTAACATGGCGGCTTACACGTGCCCGTGTGTTTAATCAAACATCAAACTAGTAAATAATTCGATTTAGGAGTACAGTTAATGAACCCCTTCCTTCACCTCATCTGAACAAAAATCTCTATTTTAATGATTGCTAACACGAATTTATGAGTACAGCAAGAATATCAGATTCTGTCAGAGCTATGTACTCCGTCCCATCCGTGCCTTTGAAGTCATTTCCATCATATTTGGAGTACAACACAGTGTTCCCTGCTGCAACAGTTAATAGCTTCTTTTTGCCTTCTTCATCCACAGAACCAGGCCCGACCGCGATCACCTGATCAAAAAATTATGTTATTATAAGTTTGGCCTAGACTTACATAGATTTAGCTAAAATGCTAAATAAAATTGCAAGTGAATACACGCGTGCTTCAATTAGAAGTTCAAAAATATGTAAAATTGTTTTTAGAACTGTTCTTAATATTGATTAGAGGATGAAGTTCTTAAGACAGGAAAGCATATGGTGGTATCTTTAGATTGCCTAATGGAATCCCTATTGTAGTCTTCAATAGAAATGTTCTAGATTATGAAGGCATTGGAGTTATTGAAACTAAAGCTATTTGCAAGCGGCTCGGTGATAAATTGGGGTTCAATACCCTATGTATACAATCAGACTCAGAGTTTGCACTGAAAGTTGTAAATGACAAGTACAAGCATCCTTGGGCTAGTATACCAGACTTGAGAAATGATAAAAAGATCGCAAATAACATAGACAGCTGCTAAGTCTCTAGCAAAAGAAGAGAAGGGAATAAAGTAGCAGATTATAACACATCAGAGTTGGAGATCATTGAAAATTATGTGTTCTTTCCTGATAGATTTCTTTCTCAACTTGTAAATTTGTGTACAGCTAATATCAATAACAAAATATATCCTCTTCTTTTTTTCTTGCTAGATAAACACGATTATTATTATCAGTATTACTAATATTAAAAATAAGAAGATCATGGGTATTACTAATATAGAAAAAGGAACTGTAGGAGCGAAGGAAAGATAAAAAAGAATGTGCATCAAAAGCCTAAAGGAACTGCTATTGCATCATCAAATACACCATGACATCTCAATCCCAACTAAATTGGCATGCCATGTGCTAAAAGAGAATGTTAATAACAAGTACCACACTTAAAGTTCCAACGGACTGTTTCTCCTTCTGTTAGTAACAATCCACTGGCCAGCAGTTTTGGACTCTGCCTCAGTAACCTGGAATGAAGAGGAAAGCAAATCAACGGGAGGAGGTTAATTAGGCATCACACTGTGTATCTGTTGCTTCTCATTACTCTATAATCACATGAATGCCATGGTCTTAAGGTTAACATCCAAAAAGGGTCAAGCCCTAAAACCTGGAAACAATTTAACATAGAGTATGGAGTAATACACCTATGCGTGTGTATGTTCTATTGTTAATACACCGACTTCCTTTAGAAAATAAAAAGTTATAGGAAGAATCAAACCTTAATCAGAATACGATCATTCAAAGGCTTAAGATCCTTCATGTCTTCAGTCTCAAGAATTCCAACAATATCGTCTTCCTTCAATATAAGATGCTTTGATCCATTAAAGTCAACCTCAGTACCAGCTTACTTTGAGTACACAACTTGAGAACCAGCCTACCCACAGAAAAAAATGAAAAAAAAATGAAAATTAGTAAATCCTAGTTTGGAAAATATAAAGCCCACAAAATGATCTGGAAATACTCAGCTACGATACAGATTGGAAAACTATAATAACAAGAATATGTTTCTCTTCTTCTCCTTCATCTTTCTCAAACTACTTTCGCCCGCTTTTTTCCTTCAGCCCTGACCCCTCTCTCTCTCTCTCTCTCTCCCCCCACCCTCGTCTATATTGTAAATCCTAGTTGACCATGAATGTCATTCACTTCACAGAAGCGCATTTTAACATGTAAGAAAAGTTTACAGTGGGGAAGGAGAATATCAAACACATGTTAAATCTCAACAACAATTTAATCTGTACTGTCGCCATTTAGAAATACCTAAAACAAAAGGGATCCTTAATTAATAATAATCTCAACCACAATTCAAATAACCTTCAGATACCATCTTTATATGTCCCTCCGCATATATACACATAAAACTTACATACATACATACATTTTGAATCAAACTCATTTTCTGCATAGGAATTTGACTCAATAAAGAGACGATGCAAAGGGCAGCAATTTCAAAAGTGTTTCTGCATTGTCGCGGTAAGGTGTCATTGGGTCTAGGCTATTTGAGTTATATTGTTTACGATTTGATATTTTCTCAGAGCGATGAGTTTTACTAGTTTAATTTTGCTTGGTTATTATCAGGTAAAGAAAGAAGAGAAGAATATCAAACAAACTGTACTAAAGAGTGTCGTTGGAACTCTAGATTTAAGCATTTGGCATCTGGTGCAGGGAAAGAGTTTCCAGGGGTATGTTGTGTCTATAATTAGTACTCCCAACCATAGTAATCCAAAGTTCTCCATATACATTAGAAGATAAAAGCCTGCCTTGCAAAAAAAGAAGATAAAAGACTCTTGAATCTTTCATATCACAATATATACATGTGCGTACATGTTGTTATTGTTTGATTATTACATTAAGCTCCAATATTGATATTGAATTGATTTTACTCTCACTGGCAATTATTACATCAATGCAGAACTTAAGGTAGCTGCCAAACTTTGTAACCAATTCTTTTCTTCAAATCTTCATCAATAATGTTATTGTTGGGGGCATGGGATGATGCTGTAGTCATGTCCCTGCTCCTTACTAGCAAAATTGACGCCACACAATATAAATTCCAAGTACTCAATAGCAGAAGTGAGATAAGATGGTGTAATTCATTAGGGATACACGTTAAGGATTTTAGCCACCATATATCCAAATTATGGAGCTCCTTCTGGAAGTGTTGAATGCGAGATGTGACTCCTGGTAGAATATAGATACAACTCAATTTTGTTAACCTGAAGTTTGGGCAAGAATTATCTCATTTCTATTCAACCAATGATCACTAATAAGTACGAAGTCCATGAAATGTTTACCTGATAAATCTTGGACCAGCCTTTGAGCATTTTCTCACAGTATAACTTGAAACTCACTGATGTCATTACTGCCAAACATAGTAGCAAAGCTTAGTATAATGATTTTCAGAAAAACAAAATCAAGTTTAAACTGAAATTGAAACAAAGCTGAATTTCTTACCTTACAAAAGCAGTTCACTGGATCTTCTTGCCATCAATGTGAATGTTTGGGATGTGGGATATGATGCTCCAGTCCTCCCCTACTTCCTTCTGGCAACGTGGCTCCAAGATAAGACAACTCCAGATGTCCAATCTCTGAAGCGAGGCTTCATTCAGGCAGCGTGGTCCCAAGATAGGACATCGAGTAATATATAATTTCTGAAGTGAGGTAACATGTTGCAATTCCTCGGGTATACACGTTATGGACTTGCAGTAGGATACTTCTAAAGTTTGGAGTGCCTTGAGTTGTGATAAGCCTTGTGGAAGTGTTGAATGCGGCGAATGCGAAATATCTAGATACTTGAGGTTGGTGTGGAGACCATTTTGTATGGGTAATGATACCAAAAGAAAACCTGCATCATCCTTTAAAGTCAACTTCTCCAGAAACGGGGGAAGGCACGAGACTTTCAAATGCGGACAGCAATCTATTGTCATTTCCCTTAGTGAAGAAGATAAGATTTGGCATGGCAATGACTTCAGCATAGGGCAATATGAAATACTCAGTGTTTTAAGAAGAGGCATGACAGTGATATTTACAGTCGTCTTTATCGCCCACTCCTCCCAATGTTTCATTCCCCAAATTGAGAGCCACTTTAACTTGGGGAACTCATTCTTCAAGACTCCTGAAACTTCAAGGCCCATTATTGCTGAAACCGAATCTAATTGATCTAGATTTAGGTATTCAAGAAATTCAAGTCTTCCAAGAGCTGGTAATACCTTCAAGTTTTTGCATGAACGGATTGTAAGTTGACGGAGCATAATTGATCTTCCTTCCCAATTCGGAAACTCCATCCAACTTGGGAACTTGGAACCACTGTAACCATGTATGTTCAACTTGTCCAAGTTGGGATGTGGTTCAAGTAATTCGAGGACACTCTGAGCTGTCTCATCAACACCATCAGATTTGAAGTTCAATATGATATGACTGAGGCATCCTTTATCTTTCAATATTGCCTCATGACTAGCCTCCTTCCCAACACCTTTAATCTTTGATATTCTCAACTTACCACGGAGGCCGTTGAGATGTTTTAGTTCTCCAATATCAGCTCCTTCTTCACTCACAATGAACTCTGTCAACGTTTCAAGTTCTCTTAATTTCCCAATTCCTCGAGGATAGCATTGAAGCCTACATAAATCAAATTCAAGGTGCCTCAAGCTAACCATTTTCCCCATCTCATCCGGAAGTCTACGAAGCTTGCGACAATTATTAAGTTTCAGTGTTTGCAGATTGGAGAGATTACTAATCGATTCAGGTAACTCTTTCAATCCAGAATAGTCAGCTTCAAGTTGCCTCAAGCTAACCAAGTTTCCAATCTCATCAGGAAGTCTACGAAGCTTGCGACAACCATTAAGTTTCAGTGTTTGCAGATTGGAGAGATTACCGACTGTTTCAGGTAATTCTTCCAAGTCTGTATGCTCAACTTCAAGTTGCCTCAAGCTAACCAAGTTTCCCATCTCATCAGTAAGTCTACGAAGCTTGCGACACTCATTAAGTTTCAGTGTTTGCAAATTAGATAGACTATTAATTGTTTCAGTTAACTCCTCCAACAATCTAGAACCTGTAGCTTCAAGGTGCCTCAAACTGACAAGTTTTCCAATCCCATTGGGAAGTCTACGAAGTTCGTAACACCTATTAAGTTTCAACGTTTGCAAGTTACTAAGATTAGTAACTACTTCAGGTACTTCCTTTGCATGCATCCCTGACAAGTCGAGATACCTTAGATTAGAGAGATTACTAATCGATTCAGGTAACTCCTCCAACAATCTAGAATCTTGAGCTTCAAGGTGCCTCAAACTGACAAGTTTTCCAATCCCATTGGGAAGTCTACTAAGCTTGGAACACTTATTAAGTTTCAGTGTTTGCAAATTAGATAGACTATTAATTGTTTCAGGTAACTCCTCCAATTCAGAATCTTGAGCTTCAAGGTGCCTCAAACTGACAAGTTTTCCAATCCCATTGGGAAGTCTACGAAGGTTGTAACAGCTATTAAGTTTCAACGTTTGCAAATTAGAGAGATCACTAATCGATTCAGGTAATTCTTCCAACTTTGTATGCTCAACTTCAAGGTGCCTCAAACTGATGAGTTTCCCAATTCCATTGGGAAGTTTACGAAGATCTCTACAACCATTAAGCTTCAGTGTTTGCAGATTAGAGAGATTACAGACTGTTTCAGGTAGTTCCTCTACACCTGTTGCTGACAAGTCGAGATACCTTATATGTATTAACTTCTCAATTTCTTTTGGCAATTCCTTAATATAAGTTTTACTCAAATCAAGGGTCCTAAGACTTGTCAAATGACTCAACAAACTCAACTCTTCAATGATGGGGTGCCTCCAAACAAGTAATGTTCGTAAACTCTTCAAATTCCAAATGGAAAGAGGAATTCGACTATCAAACAAGTTTACAGATAAATGACGAGTTTTACTGAGGATGAAATTTATCTCGCTGTTTTCCACAACCAAGCATTCATTGTTAGCTAGAAAAGTTGCAAAATCGTGAATAAGGTCGTGCATCTTGCAGTAACTTACATTTCCATCCATGTCCATTTCTAGATCTTGAAAAAATGAGCGCATGACCAATTCATCGAAGAACTCTGCACCTATGCTTTCCAGCTCCCTCCTCTCACATGACCGGAGACAACCTTCCGCCATCCACATCTTGATCAGGCGATCTTTCTCTATTCTATAATCTTTTGGAAAGACCACACAATACGTAAAACAGCGTTTTAGGTGTGATGGCAAAGCATTGTAACTCAATAGCAAAGGTGGCAATACGCCTTTGCTGACAGTGGGAAGTTTCCATATGTCACTCGCCAAGACATCCTCCCAATCTTCCACGGTTTTTTTTCGGGGCATGAGACTTCCTAAACTCTTTGCATAGAGAGGCACTCCTTTACACCTATCTGAAAGTTTTCTTCCGATAACTTTCAACCTTTGGCGATCGGATTCTCCCCTCCTCCCCTCAAAGGCAAGATGTTCAAACAATAGCCAACAATCATCATCAGATAATTGTTGTAGGTTATGTTTGTCAGTTGTGCCTACGGTCAGAGCAACAGCATCATTGCGTGTTGTAACCACGATTCTGCTACCTTTCTTGCCATGGTCAAGGGCAAGCTTTAGTTTGTCCCAGCTATCTCGATCCTCAATCCACGCATCATCCAATACAAGCAAAAATTCCTTTCCCTCAATCGATTTGCATAAATGATTATGCCAAGCCTCCCATTCTGTAAGATTTGGGACACCCTCACCAACCGCTTCTATGATCGCCTTCGCTATCCTTTTAAGATCAAAAGGCTCTGAGACACAAACCCACATTTTCTTCTCAAAGTGTTTCACCACCTTGTCCTCATTGAAGATGTATTGTGCGAGAGTAGTCTTTCCTATTCCCCCCATGCCTACTATAGAGACAACGGGGACACTTGACTCAACATGACTACTCCTCTCACTCAATAACATGCTTATTAATTTTTCTTTCTCCAGATCGCGACCATATACCTCTGATGCTTTGATCCTTGAGATGGTGTGCCTGCGCTCTTCTTCTAGACCTACTTGCTGCTCATCATCTTTTTTAGTTACTTGGAATTTATATTTTTCTTTCTCAGTTATGAGAAGATCAAGTCTTCCCTTTAATTCTAGTATCCTACGACCGATATAATGTTGCAAGGTGGCCTTTTTGAAACAAGAGCAAGGAGATAAAAAGCATGACCATACCTTTTTCTTGCCAGTGCGAGCACCATCAACGCCATCTAGAGCACTACTTTCATCCGCAGCAATTTCTGATTTCAGGATCTTTGTGTGCCATTCGTCCAACACGTCCTCCATTTCATAAGATACGTCCTTCAGCTTCTCTAACCATGCACTTTCAGGAACCTTCTTACTTTCATTTTTCTCCAAATTAAGGAGAACATTTTTAACATGTCTCTTTTCCGCATCGTCGAGAACATCACGGATCTTGTCAAATGTATCATGGAGCTCTTGAACATCTTCAGGAGCGCCCAATACCAGTTTGACCTCCTTCTTGAGCTTGTCAAGGAGGAAGGGGGCCAATTGTTCCACCACAACGGAAATAAGTGCATCTGCCATAGTTGATTGGTTTCTGATAGCAAGGAGGATAGTGTGATCTGAGTACAAATGTTAAGTTTGTATGAAGAAAAAAATGATACAAGTTGCTGATATTATTATGAGAATGATAGGTGACCAAACATATTTGTAGACTTCACATGTTGTGTTTGTTACAGTCTTATATTTTGGCTTCTTGAATGCTCCAAATTATTTACTAGTTGATCAGAAAGTGAGACTTATATCTCTACTATAGCAGAAAGTGAGAAAACAATATTGCATCCAGGGCAGCTGAACAGTGTTTCATGTGTTTTCTAAGGTTGCATTGTCCAATTCTTTTAGACATGTCACTTAATACAACTAACTTCTATAAATGCTTCTATGATAGACATTAGTATGATTGTCCAACTTATGTGTTTATATTTTATACAAACGTTTAATATCATGAATTTGTAGAATCGTAGCACCTCAAAGCTGTCTGTATCTCTATGTCACCATATGAATGATCAAAGTTTTTGGATGTTTCTTGAGATGTGAGATCTTTAGGTGTTTGATCATCATAATCCTTTCAATTACTAAATCAAATCCATCCAGCTCAAATACATAAACTGAGGTGTAATTAAATGGACCAATACATTGCTTGTAGCCTAGTACTTTTTCTTAAGAACATTTCAAGGCGAAAGCAATTGGTGATGAGGATTCTTGCCTGTCAAATGTGCTTTGCGTGTATAAACATGAACATATAAAGAATGTATTTGGGTGAATTGATTCTCGATTTATTGATTTATACTTTATTGCTTTATTGCTTTTGTGGTGGAACAATTGCTTTATTGCTTTATTTGCGTCTTTTTTTCTCAATGACTTTATTGCTTTCTAAAAACTGGGGTTGCAAGTTTAGTTTGTTGTTTTTATTTGTTTGCAGGTTAGCCCATTCTTATAAAATTGTTAACTGAAGATACTACTGGTTCGATTCCATCACAGTAAAAGTTCCCATTGGGCATTTACTTATTGTTCCTGGGTGATTTGCTCTTAAAACATTCAGAATCATGCGTTGAGAGAATATAAGGATCGGGCAACGCCATGCAGGAAAAACAGGGCACGCGCCAAATTTTTATGTGAAAGTTTTGCATGTGCTCTGGTTCTCCTAGGATGCACGATCTCCAAAGGTTCTTTGAGGCGACGATGTAAGTTAAGTTCAGATTTTTTTTATTTTCGTTGTATATATATGATGAAAAACATCAGCTCTGTTGGTGGCCCATACTACACTCCATTGTTCCGTTGAGAAAAGAAAAACTTGTTTCTACATATAACTACAAATAACAATGTGAGACTGATTACAATTACCAACAGCAAAGGCTAATTTATAAGGGTGAGGTGTATAGGAGAAAAATCGTTCAGAGCGTACCAGTTCAGTTTAGTGCATTCGCTTCCCTTTCAGCCCTGCAAACAACCCTACCAAAGCTGTTTGCATTCTCAACCATTTTCACATTAATCTCTCTCAAATCAATGGTTTACGATTAATAACATCGATAACTGGCCAACTGAGAATGAACTCAGAACTAAGATAAAAAATATCTTGTAGACATCTCCAAAACTTGCATTATAATTCTTGATGAGGTAAGCACCAAACCATAGGGTTAGGGTATAAGCACCATACATGGAACCTTGAGAAAACCCTAGGGTTATCCCTAATATTTGTGATTGATTTCTTCTTCGGATCCGATAAAGCTAGATCCAAGGACAAAACTAACCGCAGTTGAATTGAAAAAATTGCCACAGTTCTTATGTTCGAAATTGCACCTGCGGCCATGTTACTAATTTTGCATAAGAGCTGTTATCTAACTTTGGGACGATATTGATGATCAAGCTGAGGTAACTTGCACCAAGAGTGAACGGAATGAGAGGCTGGGCTAATCTCAAATCTAGAAAGAAAAATATTGTTAGCCCAGTGCACCATAACTCTAAAAGGCCTCCTAACATTTTTTTATGATTTTTCTGGAGAAATAGATGGTTCAGCCAAACAGACTAGTCAGATGTTAAAGTTAGAAGTCAGGATTTTAAGTGCAACTTCTAACCTTAGCCAAATGCATGCGAGTTTTTTTTCTTCCAATCTTCTAACCTTAATCTTCTCACCTCTTTTTACATCTTCTCACCCAAAAATAAATAAAAAAACAAACATGACATAAATTGTCAGGTGGTATTGAAGAAGAAAGAGGCATGACAGTGATATTTACAGTTGTAGTTATCACCCACTCCTCCCAGTATTTCATTATACTAATTGAGACAATTTGTTTCTCTGAGAACTGACTTTCGCTATAATCCTTGACTATTCTAATTCATTAAATTTTACAATGTACTAGATCATGAGGTCATAGGATATCCACTCGGTGCAACTCTTTGAGGGTAACGGCCACATATTGGTGACCGATTTTGTACCCCTTTGTTTAACTTCATCACTTTGCATATATCTAGTTTTGGGAATAACATGTGTGTGTGGGCCCACCGCCATATAAATACACAGTGTGTGTGTGGGCTCCTCTAAATCTAAACCCCACCCCACCCCACCCCACCAAAACCCTAAATCCTCTCTTTCTCTCTCCAAACATGGTCTCATCAGTGTCTGATTTAACCACACCATCCCCAAACCCTAACCCTAGCTTGATCTCAAACCCTAACTCAGCAGCAGCAAAGACGAAACTCGCAATTACTCGGCCAAGGCCAAAAGATCGTCACACCAAAGTTAACGGTCGAGGACGCCGAGTTAGAATCCCGGCTCTATGCGCGGCTCGGATCTTTCAACTCACTCGCGAACTCGGTCACAAATCAGATGGTGAAACCATCGAGTGGCTTCTACATCAAGCAGCGCCATCGATTTTTGCTGCAACGGGTTCGGGTACGCTTCCATCCGAACCCCTATCCACTACTTTGGGCCCAATTGTGTCTCCCTCTCATGTTTCAACTTCTTCTTCTGAAGTTCAGCCTCAGACCGGGTTCTTGAATATTTCTGGGTATGAACCGGCGCCGAGTTGTCGGCTTGACTTGTGTCAGCCGATTGGGTATCATCAGTTTGCGATATCGAATGGGTATCAGCAGCATATGCCGTATACTTCGATGTTGTTTCAAGCACAAGAGAGTGTGAAGGAGCCGGTTCACGCGGCGGAGGGTCTGCCTGAGGAGAATATCAAGGGTTGAACCGGGGTGGGTTGGTTAAGATTGGTTCGGTCCGGTTTTTTTTTTTTTGTTTGGAGAATGTTTTGGGTGTAGGGTGGTTTTTAGTAGGGTATCCTTGTTTTAGGAAGAAATGTGTAGATAATAAAATGATATGAAAATGTTGGGATCTCCTTTTCTGTGTTTATTTTGTATGTGTTAGCTACTCATCTTGGGGAAATTTTAGGATAGTTTTGGATGTGGAAAGTCAATTTTCAAGTGATATTTTACTATGATTGGAGGCTGCCCTCCGTTTACGTTTACGGCCATTTAACTACAAGCAATGTGGCACGCACTGGCACGTGTAAACGCATTATTTGTAAGATTTAAGTTGGGGTTGAGTGTATTTTTGTGATATATTAAGGTTTGTATTTTCTTTGCTCAGGAATACTATATTATGCACGCCTTTTAAAGTAAAATTTTGTGCCGAATAATACTTGTCATTTGATCCCATTCGTTCATTGTCATAGTCTTTGCAATAAGATGATAACTGGATATTACTCGATTTTAATCAAATAAACTTGTACTTTGAATGATGTTCTCATTTGTTAGTTGTTAAATTTGTTATTACTAAGGTTAAATAATTTTTTAGGGAAAGCTTACGAACTATTGTGATTTTTATATCCAAGTAAAAATACATAGCTTGTCGGTTCTATTTATAGGATCTCAAAGACAACTATCAAATGACGTAAATGTACTTAGTATTATAATTTCTAATTTTGAATTAAATCTAGTTAGTTTGGTTTAAATTTTTTAATTTAGCTTCGTGCTTCAGATCCTTGGTGACTTCTTTATTTTAACTTTTATGTTTTTGATTTTGTTTCAGATTACCGAAAAATAATGTCATTTCTGTTTCTAAGGGGATATGATGTAATTATGGTTTCTCCACCATTAAGGACTGCTTCATCACAATAGAGAAGGGTTGAGTAAATGGTTTCTATTGGTTTCTTACAATTATTTTTCCGTGTGTGTTAATCTTACTAAGGCAGGCCTATTCTGCATAGTTTTGCATATGTAGAGTTTTTTGCTGAAACAAATATGGTACTCAGAATCTGTAGAAACAGGTCATTCCCAAGAAGTTGGATTATAAAAAATTTACCAATGAATCAGAGACCTAGTGCGGGAGTAACAGTTTATCAAAATTTCAACCTGTTAATTCAACATTGAATTCGACGAATTTTGGTCCATAACATTCCAGATATTGGTTATATTGTCTTCTTCTTTTTTTTGCTTCCCCCATCTAAAGTTAAATTCGCATTACCAATCATCTCCGTTGCAACAACTATCCGATCTCTCCCAAATAATGTTATAAAAGAATATACTAGGCAAGTTTCAAAGTATGTGGCAAGTATTGCAGTTTGTGGAGACCACGTGAGATTTTCTAGCAAAACTATAAAAAATGTTGCAGATTAACAGATCTTGAGGGTCACCAGAGATAAAAATAATGTACTCAACTTAGCAAACAAGCAATCAATCAATGTCATGACAAACATCTAGCAAATAAAAGACGATGTGAATAATTCTAAACAATCTGATTACAACTATGTAATTCAAAACATCATTTAGCAAATAAAATAACATGTTCATAACATAAAATGAAATATGAATTTTAAACACATTGCAAAAAGGATTATAAGTTTCCGCAATTTGCCATACTTAAAACTAAAAAAGATTTAAAAAACGTGATACTTCTAGTCACTTTGAGAAGGTCATAATCTATATATAATCACTGTCTGAGACTATTGTTTTGTACTATGAATTGCCTGCAGCCTTGATAGTAGTAGTTTTCTCCTGAAAATGCAAAAAAAAAATACCAAAAATGAGAAATTAAAAAGATTTCTACATTGAATTCAATATGAATGTAGAATTTGAAGAACAAACTTTAAAGCTGAAGTAATCGAATTAATCAATTTTTTATATAGAGTTTAATTATCAGTGTAACGAAACTTTACTATTTGTTTTTGAAATTATATAGCAAATAAATAAACTTTCCTTTAAGAAGAGGAATGACTACATCTAAACATATTTCATATCAATATAGGTTGCTAAACAAGTAGCTTAAAATGAGCAGTTTAGAAGGCCTAGTTTCTTTACTGTACTACTATCCAGTCCCTCAAAGCTTCTTCTTTTTTTCGTACCATACCGATGCCTCTTTTGATACCTATACCCACATCTCCCTCGATCATATCGTTGCTATGGCAGTCTTGCTATCTTGCTGCAGCTAGATATCGTAGTTTTGAGTTCTGAGAGCTTCATCCTACTAGACCTGGAATCTCCCTCGGAACAGATCCCACCGATGTTTTATGTCTAGGCTACAAAACTATAGATACGGTAGCTAAACTGAGCTTGCTCAAGTATGTCCTGTGCGACCTGAAGATTGTACAATTGTGATATTTGAATATAAATAATATTTTACTTTTCAAGTAGTGTAACCCAGGCAGGTTAAAGAGTGGAACTTCCTTTCGCTTCCTATATGTTAACCAAGTCTTCTCCTCAGGTTGAGTTGTCCTATCTTTAATCTCTATGTCAGAATACTCATAAGTTTCAGTTCACCGTTGAACGTAAGTCACCTTGACATTTATTTCCATGAGGCATCAGTTTTTTAATACTAATCAAACCTTGTCTTCCCTCCTAATAAAAAATTAACGACTAATCTAAAGTCCAACTCATATGGTTTCTGAAGTACCATGGAAATAATCCAAGCCTTCCAAAGCACGCCTCGTCATACGCATCGGTGGAATGGACGTCTGAAACCAAAGCAAAATGATGGGTAATTTATTTATTTATTATTATTATAGATTGATATTTACTTTAATTGCTAGAATTATAGGACTAGTTTCCTAATTAGATTAGTATTAAAAGTTTTTATTTGTGATAAGTCTTTCTCCTGTAAAAAAGATGGCCTAAGCTTAGTTTATTTTTTACGTTTATTTCAGTGAGATGACCAAATTGATCCGGAAGGGGGATGGAGAGTCCCAAAGACTCCGGTAGAGGGAGAGAAAATCCCATATATGCCACAAGTTTTATAAATGCAAGAAAGAGAAGTCGCGACAAATTTATCGCAAAACGAAGTCAAAAGAGTGATCGGAACTCTTGGGGGATTCTTTGGAGAGATTTGTAAGACAAAAAAATAGACACTAAACATGCCTTAACCCAACGTATTAGCCTCCAATATAGCATATGTTGAATCTATAAAAGCCTAAAAAAAGTCATAATATGAGGTAAATCTTGGATATGTTGGAATAAAGCTTCAAGATATGCACATTATCAAAATGTTGCTTGAGAAAAACTAAGAGCCTTAACCCGTACACATAAAGAACAACCATAGACAAACTTTTCTTGCAAATAATGAGAAAGGTGTAATAGAGGTGTAGGAGAAGATTTTGACTGAATCGAGTTGTTGGAAAATCATAGGAGAACAAATAAACAAATTTTATTTCACACTACCTACAATAGAAATTGAAGTTAAGAACTGAAAGAGATGATTAAATGATCAGGGACTTGTGAAAATCCCAAATGACAATAAATAAAGGATAGAATATTGGCAAACTAAACATGAAAAACCCTAAAATAATGGTGCTCACCTTAGATATAATGTTTATATCTTTTCAGAATCAATAGGCAAAACCATGAAAGTTACATAAATCAAATAAAATCCAAGAAATAAATTACAAAGATCAATGCAAAATTGAAATTGAGAGAAATACCATACTATAGTTTTAGGGAAAGAGAGAGATAGAGAGAGAAACCTTTTTGAGGATCTAGCAGTACTGCAACTTTTAAAACTGGGTGTGAAGGCATTCTAGACAGTGGCCGCAAGAATTTTGGGAAAAAAATACTAGGTAGTGCAAAAAAAAAATTCTTATTGAGGAAAGTATTTATTTGAAAATTAAACAGAAGAATTCTCTATTGGGTTAAACTGCAGAAGGTTACATGACCAACACAGCTTCCCCTGCAATAGGTTGCTTCTAAAACAACAGAAATCCAATGATACTTGCGGATCAATTTGTGAGGGAAAAGAGTAAATATTTGGATAACAAAGCTTTTAAGGAGATCCCATAGCCAACCAACCGCGATACTATTTGCGGACAAAATGGCAGGAATCACATAGCAAACATTTGAAGGCAGTTTGTGGAAGTAACTCTTCAATCCATATCAAGGAACTCCATTCTCTTCCTCATGGAACCTTTGAGATCTGAAGCATCTCTTTCTGCCTTTTGTGCCTGCTTTTATGGAACTCCTTCTGGAAGTGTTGAACGCGAGATGTAACTTGAGTTGTGGTATCCCTGGTAGAATAAAGATACAACTCTATTTTGTTAAACTGAAGTTTGGGCAAGAATTATCTCATTTCTATTCAACCAATGATCCCTAATAAGTATGAAGTCCGTGAAATGTTTACCTGATAAATCTTGGCCCAGTCATTTTTTATTTTCTCACAGTAACTTGAAACTCAAAACTCACTGATGTCATTACTGCCAAACATAGTAACAAAGCTTAGTATAATGACTTTCAGAAAAACAATATCAAGTTTAAACTGAAATTGAAACAAAGCTGAATTTCTTACCTTACAAAACCAGCTGTGCATCTTTGGCGGAGTGCAAGCGTTTCTCACTGGATCTTCTCTAAATCAATGTGAATGTTTGGGATGTGAGATATGATGCTCCAGTCCTCTCCTACTTCCTTCTTGCAGCGTGGTCCCAAGATACGACATTCATAGATCTCCAATTCCCAAAGTGAGGTAAGATGCTGCAATTCTTCGGGTATACACGTTAAGGAATCACAGAGGGATACTTTTAAAGTTTGGAGTGCCTTGAGTTGTGATAAACCTTGTGGAAGTGTTGAATGCGGCAAAAACCAAATAGATAGAGACTTGAGGTTGGTGCGGAGACCATTTTGTATGGATAATGATATCGAAAGAGAACCTGCATCGTTCCATAACTCCAAGTTCTTCAGAAACGGGGGAAGGTACGAGAACTCCAAATGCCGACAGCTGTCTATTGTCATTTCCCTTAGTGAATTAGATAAGATTTGGCAGGGCAATGACTTCAGCAAAGGGCAATGAGAAATTGTTAGCTTTTGAAGAAGAGGCATGACAGTGATATTTACATTCATCTTTATCACCCACTCCTCCCAGTGTTTCATATTACGAATTGAGAGCTCCTTTAACTTGGGGAACGCTATTACTGGTTCTGATATATCACCATTCTTCAAGACTCCTAAAACTTCAAGGCCCATTATTGCTGAAACCGAATCTAATTGACCTAGATTTAGGTATTCAAGAAATTCAAGTCTTCCAAGAGCTGGTAATACCTTCAAGTTTTTGCATGATCCGATTATAAGTTGACGAAGCATAATTGATCTTCCTTGCCAATTCGGAAACTCCATCCAACTTGGGAACATGGAACCATTGTAATTCCATATTACCAACTTCTCCAAGTTCGGGTGTGGTTCAAGTAATTCAAGGACACTCTTCACTGCCTCATCATCATCCACATTATTGAATCTCAATGAGAGATAACAGAGGTATTCTTTATCTTTCAAGATTGCCTCATGACTAGCCTCCTTCCCAACACCTTTAATATTTGATATTGGTAAGGAACCACGGAGGTTGTTAAGATCTTTTAGTTCTCCGATATCAGATCCTTCTTCACTCACAATAAACTCGCTCAACGTTTCAAGATTTAATAATTTCCCAATTCCTCGAGGAAAGCATTCAAGTCTAACAAACTCAAATTCGAGGTGCCTCAAGCTAACCATTTTTCCCATATCATTAGGAAGTCTACAAAGATTTTCACACCGATTAAGTTTTAGTGTTTGCAGATTAGATAGATTACTAATCGTTTCAGGTACTTCTTCCAACTTTGTATGCTCAACTTCAAGTTGCTGCAAGCTAACCATGTTTCCCATCTCATCCGGAAGTCTACGAAGATTGGAACAACCATTAAGTTTCAGTGTTTGCAGATTAGAGAGACTACTAATCGTTTCAGGTAACTCCAACAATCTAGAACCTTGAGCTTCAAGGTGCCTCAAACTGACGAGTTTCCCAATCTTATTGGGAAGTCTACGAAGCTTGAAACACTTATTAAGTCTCAACGTTTGCAAGTTACTAAGATTAGTAACTACTTCAGATAGTTCCTCTACATCCGTAAATGACAAGTCGAGATACCTTAGATGTATTAACTTCTCAACTTCTTTTGGCAATTTCTTAATACCGTATTGGAAACTCAAATCAAGTGTCCTAAGACTTGTCAAATGACTCAACAAAGTTAAATCTTCAAAGCGCAAAGACCTCCAAATTCCAAGTAATGTTCGTAAACTCTTCAAATTCCAAATGGAAACAGGAATTCGATCTTCAAATTCCAAGTAATGTTCAGAAGCCATTACAGATAAATGCCGGGCTTTCATGTCGTTCAACTTTATCTTGCTGGTTTCGGTAACCAAGCATTCATTGTTAGCGACAAAAGTTGCAAAATCGTGAATAAGGTAGTGCATCTTGCAGTTACTTACATTTCCATCCATGTCCATTTCTAGATTTTGGAAAAATGAGCGCATGACCAATTCATCAAAGTACTCCGCGCCTATGCTTTCCCGCTCCCTCGTCTGACTTGACCGGAGACAACCTTCCGCCATCCACATCTTGATCAGACCATCTTTCACTATTCTATGATCTTTTGGAAAGACCGCACAATACGTAAAACAACGTTTTAGGTGTGATGGCAAAGCATTGTAACTCAATAGCAAAGGTGGCAATACCAATTCGCCGACAGTAGGGAGTTTCCATATGTCACTCGCCAAGACCTCCTCCCAATCTTCCACGGTTCTTTTTCGGGGCATGAGACTTCCTAAACTCTTTGCATAGAGAGGCACTCCTTTACACCTATCTGAAATTTTTCTTCCGATATCTTTCAACTTTTGGCAATTGGATTCTCCCCTCCTCCCCTCAAAGGCAAGATGTTCAAACAATAACCAACAGTCATCGTCAGATAATTGTTCTAGGTTATGTTTGTCTGTTGTGCGTACGGTCTGAGCAACACCATTGTCGCACGTTGTAACCACGATTCTGCTACCTTTCTTGCCATGGTCAAGGGCTAGCTTTAGTTTATCCCAGCTTGCTCCATCCTTAGTCTGCACATCATCCAATACAAGCAAAAATAGCTTTCCCACAAGAGATTGGCATAAATGATTATCCCAAGCCTCCCATTCTGTAAGATTTGGGACACCGTCACCAACCGCTTCTATGATCGCCTTCGCTATCCTTTTAAGATCAAAAGGCTCTGAGACACAAACCCACATTTTCTTCTCAAAGTGCTTCACCACCTTGTCCTCATTGAAAATGTCTTGTGCGAGAGTAGTTTTTCCCATGCCCCCCATGCCTACTATAGAGACGACAGGGACACTTGACTCAACTTGACTACTACTCTCACTCAATAACATACTTATTAATTTTTCTTTCTCCAGATCCCGACCATATACCTCTAATGCTTTGATCCTTGAGATGGTGTGCCTGCGCTCTTCTTCGAGTCGTACTTTCTGCTCGTCGACTCTTCTAGTTACTTCGAATTTATATTTTTCTTTCTCAGTTATGAGAAGATCAAGTCTTCCCTTTAATTCTAGTATCCTACGACCGATATTAGGGTGCAAGGTGGCCTTGTTGAAACAAGAGCAAGGAGATAAAAAACATGACCATACCTTTTTCTTGCCAGTGCGAGCACCATCAACGTCATCTGGAGCACTATTTTCATCTGCAGCAATTTCTGAATTCAAGATCTTTGTGCGCCATTCGTCCAACACGTCCTCCATTTCGTAAGATACGTCCTTCAGCTTCTCTAACCATGCACTTTCAGGAATCTCCAAATTAAGGAGAACACTCTTGACATGTCTCTTCTCCGCATCGTCGAGAACATCACGGATCTTGTCAAATGTATCATGGAGCTCTTGAACATCTTTAGAAGCACCCAATATCAGTTTGACCTCCTTCTTGAGCTTGTCAAGGAGGAAGGTGGCCAATTGTTCCACCACAACCGAAATAAGTGCATCGGCCATAGTTGATTGGTTTCTGATAGCAAGGAGGATAATGTGATCTGAGTACAAATTTCTCTGAGGAGAAAAAAATTATATAACTTGCTGATACTATTATGAGAATGATAGGAGACAATTGTGCTTACTTTTCCTCTCTAAAGTATACTTATATTTTGGCTTCTTGAATGCTCCAAATTATTTACTAGTTGATCAGGTCCAAAGTTAAATTGGAAACTATATCTCTACTATAGCAGAACAGTGAGAAAACATTGCATCCAGAGCAACAGAACAGTGTTTTATATGTTTTCTAAGATTTGCATTGTGCAATCATAATGTGAGCTATCTGGATGAAATACAGTGTTTCATGTATCAATAACCAGTGGGTGTCTAACTAATAAACTTAATCACTGATTTTGATTTCATCTCGAAGATATCCTAACCTGTACGCTCACGGCTCTCTTTACGTCCCCATTTACCTTTTCCCTGTCTACTTCTGCAAATTTCTTTATGGTTTCTACATATCCACAATTAACATGGCTAATAGGCCACGAAATTTACTCGTGGTTGCTTATGGGATAATATCGTTTTTCATTTCCTTGGGACAGGTTTAAATGCCAGAGAATTTGGAAACCCAAAACTCATTCTAATCTCCCAAAAATTCTCAAGTTTTTACATAGTAGTTAGGCCTGCAATATTAGGCGCATACGGTATTTACCCTCCATAAATATTGTCTCCCTTCACCAAATATGAGACAAGAATTTACCCTCCATAATCAGTAGTACTATCCGCCATTTTCAATCATATATGGTTCAGCCTAACCTTGAACTCAAACAACCATTTATGATACAAGAATTTTTCTTATTGGGGAAAGTATTTATTTGAAAATTAAACAGAAGAATTCTCTATTGGGTTAAACTGCGGAAGGGGTTTACTTCATTTAAATTTTACTGAAGAAAGTTACATGACCAACACAACTTCCCCGCAATAGATTGCTTTTAAAACAACAGAAATCCAATCATACTTGCGGATCAATTTGTGAGGGAAAAGAGTAAATATTTGGATAACAAAGCTTTTAAAGAGATCCCATAGCCAACCAACCGCGATAATATTTGCGGACAAAATGGCAGGAATCACATAACAAACATTTGAAGGCAGTTTGTGGAAGTAACTCTTCAATCCATATCAAGGAACTCCATTCTCTTCCTCATGGAACCTTTGAGATCTGAAGCATCTCTTTCTGCCTTTTGTGCCTGCGTGAACATCATACGTAAATATATGAGGTCATTAATGGAATCATCATTCAAACCATAAGCAATCACTTACAAAGAAAATTAAAAAGTAGATCAAGGACAAGTCCTATGTGCAGAAGAAGGCCCAGTTCAACAGATGGCAATATACTATAAAACATTTAGTGAACAAAACTCATCGTGAGGTTCATAACCTTGATATATCACTATAGGCCATGAATATGGTACAATTCAGGCAGGAATAAATCATTACTTTACCATTTGTTTAACCTTGGAGAAACAAGGACTACTTGAAAAGTACAGCTAAGTGTTATGAAAGATTAACAAGTTTTTATTCAGTGTTGAATTTTCTAGCCGCTCAAAAGTCCTGTCACTAATCCATTCATTATCTAAATGTCCACGTTTATACAAGAGCATTTTGCAAAAAGGGCCAGTTGTCTTTAAAAATAAAAACTCGGCAGATTTTAGAATGGGATTTCGTCATAACGTGTAAGGTTGAGAAACTTAGTGAGCTGCTTCCAGACAGGAAAAAAATTAATTGTAAACTACAGACGGCTGTGCACGCCTAAACGAGAGCAAATAAATTTACTGTATAAATGTAAGCTGATAGCCCGTCCAATTCTAGCTCTCTGACTATTTCAAAGAGGCCCCGTGAATTTTTTATTATAATTAACTAGATCTTGTTCGTTAAAAATTCAAGTACAAGGTAAGACTTCAAACTTTAAAATGATACATCTGTTTATAATTATAAGCATGGTTTTAACATACAAATTCGTGTAATATATTATATACACTAGGAAGATGGTGCTCAATTATATTGCGCATTTTTGCCAGCCAACGTTAGAAGGAATTCATGTCAAAACATGCATTTAGATACCACTTATCCGAAATAAGAGGCACACATTAGAAGAATAGTAGTAACACTTACTCTTTTTATCTCAGCAGCTGAAACACAAGTCATATGCGGGGGGAGCTCCTCCCTCTCCAGGTCCTGTTTAATCAACCAAATAAGTAGATAGTTAGGATTTACTTTCAGCAATAATCAATCAACAAGTTCGTCAATATTAATAAAATACCAGCTCGCCAATTAAGACAACGTTCTCCCCCCTGATTATATATAGACCTAAGGGAATGTCACAATAAAGATCGCCAACAATAACTCGTTCACATGCACCCTCAAGAACCGCATTTGCTACATTCAAGAAACAGAAACACCATTAGCAATCTACTTATGATAGCACTTCTTCATGTAAAGTAAATGAGAGAAGAGACAAACCGAATTGATCGAAAGAACGTAGTAATCCCATGAGCTTTCTACCATCTCGCAGCAAGACAAGGATTTTCTCTGCAAAGTGAAGCACTCAAACTATTATTATGAAATATAGACATTATGCAGCCACAACAATAAACTGAAATAACTATATACAAGTTTCTCTTTGATTCAATCTCACACTTATCTCATGTCATAACACTTAATCTTTCAATGCATACTAATACATTGATAGTTAATCAAGATATGTAAATAACACTTTGAGCTACTTAAGTCTATCTATGAGGATCTAACAAAGTGAATTAATTAATCCATCATTACAAAGCTCTTTCTCTTTTTGAAAGTATAGAAGGTCTATTGGAAATGAAAATTGATGACGACTATTGCGAAGAACAATAAATAAGGTTATCCAGTACTAGTAGTAGATATGACTATTGTTAATAAGCTATTTGGCTGATTAAGCACCTATTTTCTGCTTGAATATTAAATTTTGAAATACAAATAAATGTGACTCAAGTGACGTAAAACAAGCAACTTTGATGCCATCGATTCATTAAACTTACAAATACGTAAAACCCACAACGCATAAACAATCTAGTATCTATACTATTAAGGCAATGACCCTTATAGTGTTCACGGTTCGCGGTCATTTCTTTGGTGGTCCCTCCAACCAATCTAAAGTTGACACGTGTACCACTTTGTTAGACTACTAAATTTTCTCCGCATGAATCCCTGAAATTGGGGAGTTGTAACTCTTCAACAACTCTTAAATTGTACCCTTTTCAAAAGGAAACAATTCTTTTCAAAACCCATTGAAATACCTATTACACTTTTCCTTCAAAACCTTTCACACCGATGAGTTCATTTTCCCTTTCTCTGTCTCTTCATCACTCCCAACTCAAGAACATGGAATCCTAATTCTCTCTCTCTCTCGCCTGTGCTTGAATGTGTGGTCATTTGCGGCGAATACGTTGTAAACTAGGTTGATTACTGCTTCTACGCGTTCAAAACATACCCTATCCATGGGCCCTCTAAATTAGTACCAAATTTTAATCGTAGATCTTCAGGGAACTACTGCGGTCGTGAATGTTATAGTGAATAATTAAAAGAAGATTTAGTGATTATGGATTGATTTTCAGAAAAAAGATGGGTTATTTGCTCGCCCATTTATTAGCGCTCCCGCCACAAGAAGGATGATCTATTGTGTCAATTATATGACTCATCCAAACATTGCCTTGAAATGGTACAAAAACTATATCTTCTAACAACTATTTTTTCGTATCTGTTTTCATATTGTTTTGGATTTTATTTGCCGCAATACTTAATTGGCAGTCGGGTTGTTTATATTATATAATGATGGGCATTAGTTACCTAGATGATACCCAATTCAGTCATAACTCTAAAAATTGGTACAAATTTATTATTTGCTATTTGCTATTTGCTATTGTCACTTGGTCTCTTTCTTTCACTCACCCCGTTCCTGAAAAAATCTCAATCCGCTAATCTTATAGTTCTTTTCTCCTCTACCATTCTCTCATGACAATCAAATTTTGGTCAATTGGAAACCAAAAATCTATCTTTCAAACTAATACACAATTTCACAAATTTAGAAGAACAAATAGAGTACATTTCAAGAACAAAACAAAATGAGAGAGCGATAGAGAGAGAGCTTACTATCAAGATAGCTTGCAAGTGAGGTCGAAAGAAAGATATCATCCGGACCACCTGACCAAGACATCGAAGATTCAACTTCTCTCTACAACTATCAATGAAACTATCTTCAAATCCACAACAAATGGCATTGGCCAAAAACCCTAATTTTCAATTTGAGTCTGAAATTGAAGTTGAAACTAAGAAGATTTTGACTTGTTCAATTGAATTCCAACAAACCCAATCAAACACTAATAATTGGGGATAAATTATTAGTGTAAAATTAGGGTTTGTTTATTAAACTTTTTTTTTTTTTGCGGAAAGATATGTTCCCCTTTCTCTCGCGAGAAAGAGAGAGACTCAAAAGGTCGGTGCCGAGTAAACGTTTAGATCCACACACGTACTTTGGGCCGAGCTTTAAGGCTCCTTTTGTTAAGTTGGGCCCATTTTAAAAGGTTTTCGTATTTTTATACAACAACACTTTTGTTTTGTTGTTTATGTGAAGCCACACAGGGTGGTGACAAGTGGCTCGCCACTGGAGAGGTGGGGAATACGACGAAAACACGAGCATTGAAACCGTGACATTTTTTGGTTTTCACTAATACCAAAATCGAATTGAGTGAGGTTCAATTGAGTGAAATAATATCTCAGTCTCAGTTGGTTTTCTCAACAGTCACCTAAATATTGGGCGCCCATTTAATTCTTTAAATAATAATAATAATAATAAATAAATAAATAAAAATCAATCAGGATCCTAAGTGTTAGGCATCTTATTTGAAATTAAAAACAAAAAAACAAAAAACAAAAAAACCAAGTATCGGAGTCAAGTCCTCTACATATATAACTAATAAGTAAATGGCTAAGTTCTAAAAGGAAACATCAAAAGTGGAGACGAAGCGTTCTCCCCCTTTTTCCTAAGCTAACATTAACAAAAATAAATAAAAATTTGTACATGGCATTTTTACAACCTAAAGATACTATTTACAAAGCCTGGGCGTCACAGACCCAGAAGGTTACAGATCATAATAATATTTTCTGTATCACCGCTTTGAGTCGTGTCTTTATCTCTTCCAGCAACAAGCATCTTTAAATTTGGATTCAAGTGGGGGCAACAGAGGCAATAATACTGTCCAAAAGTGTCAATAATGCTTAATATTGCAACAAATGGAATGGGTCCTGGAAAAGGGTATTATTCTGTTTTCCCCTTAGATGTAATTTAGAGAGTACATGATTTATTTGTTAGAATAATATGCATGATTTTTCCTGACTAAATAAGGAGTACTTTTTCTCTCATGCGATTTAGTGTGTTCCGCTCAAATGCAAATTTGAATTCTCATTCACAGGTATGTCGATGTTTCTACAGTTGACGCCGAGACTTCTAAGCTGATAGGTAGAAAGGTTAAAGCTGCCGGTGCATTATTTTTAGAAGTAAGAAATGTGATTGATTGTATTTTTATGTTGTCTCAAGTATGAAGAGCTTAATGAGTTTTGTATCAACGTCTTCGCTTGAATGAAATGATAGTAATACTTGATATAATTTCTGTTTAGATGACTTTCATAATAGGCTCCAGTTCAGGTTCTAAAAATCCCGCAGCAGATGGACAGCTGATATTTCTTACCGCAGGTGATTACTATATTAACATGTTGGACCAAAGTTACATTTGGAATGTCATTTTCGAATTTTCTCCTTGTCCCAGCGGCTGAATGCTCAAGTGTAACAATTGAAATACTGTGTTACAGTATTCACATTTGAAATGTAACTTTTCACTCAAAGTAATTTTGATGTAAAATGACATTAAAACGTAATTTTCTAACGAGGAAACACATCTCAAATGTAGTCTATTGCTGAGAACTGCATTTCAAACTGTGTATCCATCAAAGAGTGCTATTCTGAACAAGGAAACTGAACCTGTAGCTGTAATCTTATAGGGGATGATATGGTTTCTCCCTTCTTAGACATCATGGGGAAGGTATGCACTTTATGTTGTGTCACACACATTTCTGCAGATAAGCTTGAATTGATCGTTTCTCCAGTCTAGCTCTGATTATTCTTCAAAATACTTATTTACAGTCAAGGTTTTACCTTGAGGATGTTGATAATGGCGCTGCAATGAAACTCATTGTCAATATGATTATGGGAAGGTACTAGCAAATTCCCTTTTCACCAATGAATTCATATATTGGTAATAGGATTTTTTTTTAACTCTGGGTTAATTTGCATCTAAAGCTTCATTTTGTTGCCATGGTCCAAAATGTTATATCGGTGGTTTCACCAAAGTGCAGGGTTATTTCATTTACTTGAATCAGCAGATATATGGGCTGATATTCCGGTTTATCAGCGCAGTTCAGTATTTTGATCCTTGATTGCTTCTCAATAAATGCAGCATGATGGCTTCTTTTCCTGAAGGATTACTTCTGGGCGAGAAGGTTGGACTGGTCGAGGTAATTTTCCAACTTACAAATTATGTGTCTGTTCTTTTATTTTTCAAATTTTGTTTCTTGATGGACTAACTGTATCTTTCTGTGATCATCTTTTTGTAGGTAGTCTCGCATGTTGTGACTGGATTTGGAAAACCTGGATGCCTAAACTACTGAAACCGGCTAAGCGACAGAGAAATTATTTAATTAAAATACGAGAAAATAAGTTTGCAAATTAAAACCCAGACGGTGTTTAAGTTAGAGTTAACTTGGCTGTTTAAAAGTTTGTCTTCCCTGCCACATGTCAGAGGAATAGCCTGCTGGTGATACTCTAAAAAGTAGAGGATGAAATTGAAACAACATGCAGTGTGAGATAGTGGAGAAGAAACTTCCTTATCCGCGTCAATGGTAGCAGATGACTTGACTCTTCTTCATCTCTATTATTTGAGTTTGAGTCCCTTGGCTTTGAACACATCTTACAATACTCAGAACATCTCAGCTACATATTTATCTTCTCTATCTCTTGTTATCCTTCAGTCAATATCAACTATGGCTGATGAACTTGTTTCCGTTGTGGTGGAACAATTGGCTTCCTTCCTCCTTGACAAGCTCAAAGAGGAGGTGGGGCTTGTGGCTGGTGCCCGTGGAGAGGTTAAAAAGCTCGCTGCGACGTTTGAGAAGATCCATGCTGTTTTATATGATGCAGAGAACCAGCAAGTGAAGAACAAGTCTGTGAAGGTTTGGTTAGGAGAGCTCAAAGATGTAGCGTACGAGATTGAGGACTTGCTAGAGGAATGGCACACGAGAATTCTCAAATCTCAAATGGACGGGGATGATGACAATGCTGGCTCTAGTAGTAGCAAGAAAAAGGTATCGTGTTTTTTATCCCCTTGCTCTTGTTTCAATAAACTTAGCTTGCACCATGACATTGGTCGTAAGATGAAAGAGTTAAGAGAAAGGCTAGACGTAATCGCTATTGAGAAAGATAAATATGGTTTTAATTCGGTCACAATAATCGAGGATCCCATTGTAAGACTAGATACTATCTCAATGATCAATAAATCAGAGATATGCGGCCGGGATCAGGATAAAGAGACTATAATTAGCAAGTTATTAAGTGAGAGTAGTCAAGAACAAATGGGTGTCCCCGTCATTTCTATCGTAGGAATGGGGGGCCTTGGGAAGACAGCTCTCGCACAAATTGTCATCAATGATACTGAGGTGACGAATCACTTTGAGAAGAAAATATGGGTGTGTGTGTCGGATCCCTTTGACGTTAAAAAGATTGCCGAAAAAATAATTGAAGCTCTTGTTGACAGTGTCCCAACTGTTACTTCTTCTTGGGAAACTCTTCATCAACAGTTATGCAAATCTATCCAAGGCAAGAAAATTCTTCTTGTCTTGGATGATGTGTGGACTGAGGATAAAAAGATTTGGGACCAAATAAAATGTGCCCTTGATCTTGGTGCAAAAGGAAGTCGAGTCGTAGTTACTACACGCAGTGACGTTGTTGCAGTGACCGTAGGCTCAACCTACAAACATGATCTGGCAATATTAGATGATCATGATTGTTGGTTGCTGTTTAAGCGTCTTGCTTTTCACGGGAGGGGAGAAGAAGACTGCCATAGGTTGGAAAGTACAGGTAAAAAAATCTCAAACAAATGCAAAGGTGTACCTCTTTATGCAAAAACTTTGGGAAGTCTCATGCCCCATAAAAGAACGATTAAAGATTGGCAAGATGTCTTGGCAAGCGACTTATGGGACTTGCCCAAGGTCAGCAAAGACGTCTTACCACCTTTGTTGCTAAGTTACAATGCATTACCCTCGCACCTAAAGCATTGTTTTACATACTGTGCTATCTATGTAAAAGATCATAAGTTAAACAAGGATGTCCTTGTGAAGCTGTGGATGTCACAAGGTTTTGTTCGGTCCACTCAAACAAGGGACATGGAGATTATTGGCGGAGAGTATTTTGATGATTTGGCGTCGCGCTCATTCTTCCAAGACCTGAAAATTGATGAGAATGGCGATGTTTCTTGTAAGATGCATGATCTTATGCATGATTTTGCAAATTTTGTTGCAAACAATGAGTGCTCGATTGTGGAGAGCGTGGACACCAAATTCGACTATTCCAAAACCCGCCATTTATCTCTTAGGATCAGGAAATCTAATGACTCTTTCATTCCTCCCCCTATTTTGAATGCAAAGAATTTGCGAACTTTCTTTGTATGGGTGTACCCGAATCCAAGACCCAATCTAGATATAAAGTTGTTACACCATTTGACATGTCTTAGGACGTTGGATTTGTCGTGTGTTGCAATTGAAACACTACCAAATGAGGTGGGGAGTTTAATACATCTAAGGTATCTCGATTTATCGGAGACAAAATTAGTGGAACTACCTGAAAGCGTTTGTAATCTCAGAAACTTGCAAACGCTGAAACTCACTTCTTGTGAGAAACTTCGTAGACTTCCTGAAGGGCTAAGAAAACTAGTTAACTTGAGGCACCTTGAACTTCTTTACACCTCTGCCCTCGAATGTTTACCAAAAGGAATAGAGGAACTAAGATGTCTTCAAACATTGTCCATGTTTCTTATGAGTAAAGAAGGTTGTCAGCTTCGGGAACTAAACAATCTCAACAACCTCCGTGGTTCCCTAGCAATAACAAATATCAGAGGAGGTGGATCAAAAGAGTCTATAAACTTGAAAAGTAAAGAACACATCCGCACTCTGGGATTGCAGTTCGTCAAAGAAGATTATAAGGGGAAGAGAGATGATGATGGTAGTGCAATTGAGTTATTTGAACCACATCCAAACTTGGAGGATTTGAAAATTGGTTACTACGGTGGTTCCAAGTTCCCTAATTGGATGGAGTTCCAATCCTCATCCATTATGCTGCGTCGATTACGAATCCTTAAGTGCAGAAATTTGGAGGTATTACCGTCTTGGGCAAAGTTGGAATCGCTTCAATCTCTCATTCTGCAAGAATTAGATTCAATGTCACCGATGGGACTCTTTAATGGTTTGGAGGCGTCATCAACAATAGTAGCTTACCCAAACTTGAAGGAACTTGTTATAAGTGAAATGAAGCATTGGGAGGAGTGGGTAATGGAGACCTCGAGTGAAGATATTAATGTTATGCCTCTTCTTCGAGATTTGTACATTTTGAATTGCCCTGTGCTAAAGTCAGTGCCGCACCAAATCTTATCTCAATCAGTAAGGAAGTTGTTCATTAGGGATTGTCCAGAATTGATAATCTCGTGGCTTCCTCCACTCCTTGAGGAGTTGGGTTTAGATGGGGATGCAGGTTCCCTCTCAAGATCATTGCCCTTCAATGACAATACCAGCCTCAAAGTTATGTGGATCCAAAATTCACCGCATTCAACACTTCCACAAGGCTTATCACAACTCAAGGCACTTCAAACTTTGAAAATAGTGGGCTGCAATTCCTTAACGTGTATACCCCACGAATTGCAACATCTTGGGACCACGCTTACCTCACTTCGGAAATTGGTTATCTCTAGGTGTTCTATCTTGGGACCACGCTGAGAGAAGGACGTACGAATTGCAACATCTTACATCCTTATGTTCATGCTACCTCTTCGTCTGCATTTACTAACTATGTTTTATCAAATGAATATTTGCAGGAGGGATGGATTCGACTGCTGATTTGTTGTGCGATAAAAGTAGGCGACGGCATTGGCATCATATCCCGCATCCCCAACTTTGAGATTACTGTTAGACAAGGATACACAGACCCCTTTATTTTGTGAGGTAAAATAACTAGTTCATAAATTTTGAAACTTCAATTTAAAGTGTTCCTTGTTCCTTATCAATATAAAACCCTACTTACTCTTATCGCACTAACGTCTACCTGTGAGTTTGTAAGACGGACCAAAATTTACGAGGCAAACATTTAAGTTGACCCCATTTCTGAATTTGGTTTGAGTTGATATATGGCAATTATAGTGAAGACTGAAATCGACCATATTGTTGATTCTTGCAAGTGTATGTTTGTAAGGTGCATAATGAACACTTGAAATTGGGTTAACTGAAATGATTGTCACCTTTTATTCTTTCTTGGTTACAGGTCATACATATTCAAAAAGGTGTTGGTGTTTTGATATGCGTTTACTCATGGAATTAAGTTACGAACTGGAAGAGATCAATGTTTTTACGGAAGCTGGAAAGCCTGATTGGACATGGTGAAGAAGTATGCATCTTCTGCCTAAACTCTTTCAACTGGTAGAAGGCTTCTTGTATCGCTTCAACTACATAATCGGACTAAAACATCTTGGCTTATGCACGTCTTAGTGCATGCCTCGGCTATCACCTCAGCTACGGAAAGAACGGAATGAAGTCTGATTTGGAACTACCTCCTAATCTCCCTAGACTCTAGCTGAAAATTTTCATCAAAACTATTTTTCATCAATTTTTTACCAATGGGTTTGGCCTCAGACTGTCTCCTCTTTTAATTGTCCTTGCTCATGTGTATAATACATCTCTCTGTTATTGTAATTTCATATTGGCATTGCACTCTTTGAAACCATTACACTTTTGTTAAAGGTAGTTTTGTATGAAAGCTTTACGTTGTCACTCTCCATTACATTGCAAGTTTTTTTTCCTGCATTTTGTGCTATACCATTTCAAATCATGTACAGAAAAGTAAACCATACCCAAAGTAGTATCCAGCACTAGATTGAACTGTATTAAGCCTATCAGATAACGGGTCATAATTAGTGTTACATCAAACTAAATAAATAAAAACATAAAAATTATACTGACTGATAGAACAGGAAAGAATTGTACTAAATAACAAACTATATATGAAATATACAATTAATTGATTTTTCACAACACCTTATAATCTACTTTCTACGTTTCCATCCCGTAATAACAAACTATATATGAAATTATTCTTCAAATGTTCTCTCGTAATAGGGATAACAGTGGAATCCGTTCCTTGAAATGAACCAAAATTCTTTGTATTTTCTCTACTTCTTTCTTTTCCTTCCCCCAAAAAAATGATGGAAAGAACGACCGGGCCACGAGCTAATTTCAGCATCTTCTTATGATACCACCAACGTTCCTAGCAATCTCTTCCTTTGCCTGCATTGATACAGGGCCATCCCCAATGTACATGTCAAAGAAAGCCTCTGCATATAAACACGAGTTTAGATACCGTAAGTTGTAATATTTGTAAGTCTATTGCAACCCCAAAAACGATAAACATGGTATATGATGAGGCTATTAGTAGCTTCTTTAAGGCAAGTATTTTTATGATTTGATTCATCTGTTTCAACGTTAGTTTCATTTTCAATCATTAATTCATTTCTACATGAAAATCTTGTACAACACTCTACTTAAATTCATGATGGAGTATTGTAACAACTTTTTGGGATATTTGTGTGTGATGCATAGTTCTCCATGTTAATGAAGACGAACTCTAAAGAAATAATTTGCTTTTTATTGGGAGTTATTTTGGTTTTTTCTTTAAAAATTTACTGGGAGCATGACATGCTGCTACAGATATATCAATTTCATAAGAAAAAGTTCTTTTGAAGGTTCCTACACAAAAACAACACAGAGCTAGACTCAATTCAGGGGGACAAAATCTATGTCTAAATACAAAAAATATACCTGAGAAGATCCTCATAAAAGTCTGGTCGGTTGTTCAGCTCATTGACCGGAACAGAAGCATATTTAGGGCCCAGTTTCTCACAGATGGAATCAGGGTGAACGTCTAGACAAGATAAGGCAGGCGAGAATAAATAAATGAAAATTACGAACATAACACTAACTTCCAGTATTAGTGATATTACATAGGTTAGCAACTAGGGAAACACTTGCATATAGCAGCTTCTAGAATAATAGTACTAAAGCTAAAATTTAAAAAGCATTTTGCTGAAGCTGAAATACTCACATAAGCCAAATGCATAGACGCTAAAGGATTTAATTTTGATAACTTTCATACTTCTGGAACCAGTTCCAACAAGGACCTGAAACAGACGTGATTTTTTTAGTATTTCAATCAACGTAAATGTTTCAGATGTGCATATCAGAAGAATGAAGTAAGCACATATCTCATGTCTTTATAAGCACCTGATTCAATAACAATGAGTTGAAATGTGATCAAAGTGCAATCTGGTACAGCCAAGTGCCAAACAACATATAACAGCCCATAAATGAGTTGTCATTAGCCTCTATAATACACTACTAGCATCTGCGAGAAATGTCACTTATATTGTTCTCTAAGAGTCTTAAATATAATACAAAAAGCGATAGACAACAGAAATGACTCCTGGGACATTGCCATCGTCTTATGGGTATAATGGTGTCACAGCAATACATTTAAAGACTTCATGTCCATCATGTGATTTTCAGATAGGTCCTTTTTACGTTTACAAGTTCGGGCACGATCACAGCAATGACAGACCTATCAAGCTTTTACAGAGAAAGAAAGGATTACTTGACAAAACCGTGGAAGATAAGAATGTACAACAGAAACTTATAAGCAATGACATCATCTCGGTTAATCCTTCTACTATACAAGTCAAACCAAGCTTTACACTTAAAGGTTGACATGAACAAGGCTGCTAACCCATCTTACATGATTGCATCAAACATTTCGAATATGACTGTCATCTGGTACTTATTTGTTAACTATGATACGAAAATATGGAGAGAATGAGAGAGAAAATAATCGTCTCAATATCGATTTTTCTTCTTCTTGAGAGAAAATCTCAACATCAAATATGAGTATCCAAGATAAAATATGAAGACGTAACTGTGATTAGTTAAATTTTACAGGGAGAAATATGGACAGATAAATCTAGAAAGGAAAATGGAGAGAAAACCTAGACGATAAATATTAAAAAATATTGGAGAAATTTTTACAAAGGTAGTTGGTCATAATTTTTTACAAACGATGTTGAATATTGTCCATCTACGCACTCCAACTTGAAGGGAGTGCAACTATCTACAAAATGTAGAACTTTTATCACACAGGATTAGAACTTTTATCTCCGCTATCTTCTCCTTGGTTAGTAGCCCATGCTTGTGGTTTGTTGTTCTTACTATCTTGTGTAAAGGATATATAGCTCTCTCGATCTTATTTGAAAGGAATATTAATGGAAAATAGACAAGGCTCATGGAATATTATCTTTGTCTAGTTCAAATTACCATCATTTTTAATTTTCATTGAAGAATATTAGCTGAATATATTGAGCAAAATATGAAATCTAAAACATGTTAAAATCCACCACTGGGTTAGTTATACCAACCTCAGAAGCGAAACTAGAGTTATTATTTTCTTCATCAAAAATGTTGTCCAAAACTCCTGGGAATGTAATGCCTGTTGACGGCTCTGTTGCTTGTCTTGTCCAGCTTATTTCAGGAAAAGAAAGACCAGCAGATCCTCGATGCTCACAAGCACAACGCGGTTGATCATATTGTACATCAGTGTTCTCGGGAGGCACAGCTAGTACCTTGGCAGATCTTATACCCATCAAAAAGAAACAAAGTAAGCAGTAAGAATACATAAATAGAAACCAGACATAAGTAACCAAAAAATAAAACTTCACACACTTCATCATGATATTTTTCAAGATCAGTGATTATGCTAGAGAAATGCTAACCATATTTGTATTGAAGTGAGACATGCTAACCATATACTAAAACAGACTACTTTGAAAATTCCCCTTATGCATTGGGCCGCTTAGCAATGCATGAACTAGTGAGATATCAGAGTTATTAAGTTCAACAAAGACGAAGGGAAATATTTCAGAGATAACTTTAAGGCGTAACTTTGGAAAACACGATATGAAACCAACATCAACAGTTATATCAAGAGACTTACAGATTGTCAAATGGTAAAACAAAGCCAGCAGCTAATGACAACACCGAAAACGACTGAAGTTGCTCAATTTCCTTCCATAACTTCCTCAGCGTCGATCGCGCATTCTTACAAAATATCACCGAAGGTGAAAACTCAGCACTCGATTTCATAAAACCCAAGTGATGTAATCCCAAAAGATTATGACTACACGACGAACTTTTTCCAAGTTTTAACCACAACAAAAAGGCTCCAGCAGCCTTAGAAATACAATTCACAGCTTCTCGAAAATCAAACGAATTGTCAACAAATAAACCAACCCGGGAGAACAAAACCTCCCCCGAACTATTAGAAACAATAGGCTCTCTAGGCAAAACATACGAAAAAGATCCACCATTATGATCCATCAAAAAATGCCACTTATTCCCCCACAAGGCGTTTGACTCTGTTAAGTGGCATTTTCTTTTACAATCTTTAAGGGGTATGGCATTTCCAGAAGTGTTCGTAAATTGGGTTAAAGCTTGTATCACTACGCCTAGTTTCAAAATTGATATAAATGGGATGATTCTGGGTTTGTTCAACAGCAGTAAAGGCATTCGGCAAGGGGATCCTCTATCCCCTTACCTATTTGTTATTTCTATGCAAGCACTATCAGAGTTACTCAACAAGGCTACTTGTAAAGGAAGATTGCAAACCATTCCTAGCTGTAAGCACCAATGTTGGCCCCATCTTATGTTATTTTTAGCCTTTATTTACTTATTTATTCTGAAAGGGCTCTGCTTGAATAAGGTGCACAGTACACGCTATAGCAGCTTATTAAGTTGTGCTGATCCTCGACTATCACTAGGCTCAAGTCTTTCAACTAGTATACTGCTATATCTCACTGTTTAAGACTGCACCCATATTTCGAGAGAAATTCTACACCAATACCATTATGAGTTAATCCAATTCTACCTTCACCAAGTTCATATAATTCACAGTCTACAATTGTTGATTTGAAGCTAAAACAACCCTACTGGTACCATTGGGATTTAGTTTCCTTAGAACTTTGCGCCCTTCCATAGGTACGCTTAATTATGAGTTACCGATCTCCAAAATGGTTGGCCTTCCAAAAGAACAATAAATAAAAACCCTGAAACAACACATCTATCGTGTTATTCCGTCAAATATGCCAAATTGAATCAGTAATATCATCATCATCTTCATGATTTTACCGAAATAGGAATATTTTATGTATCAAGTGTCGTAGTTCTAAACTTTTCCAAGTCCAATTGCAGTGATTATGATAGTAGCTCTTTTCTGTGACTTTGTGTAGTTCCCCGTTTTTTGTTATGACTAGTTGTGTAGTAGTTGTGGTTTAAACTCGTTGCACCCGGTAGTACGTGATCTTAACTCTAGTTCCCCTAACCCATTCAACCCACCACCGAAATAACTCATTGCTTCTCTCCTTCTTCTCCCTATTTCTTCTCCATCAACCTTCTCCAATCTCTTTTTCTCTCTCTAGAATCTCATCGGAGAACAACATTATGCCGGTTGGATTCCGACCTATAACCTCCCACTTCTCCTTTCAATCTCAAACCCATCTTGGTTAAATCTAATTTTGTTGAATTTGAAGATGTTTTGGCAAGGTTGATGATTGAAGTAAGATGCTGTAAATTCCTTCTCCGTCCATTTACCCAAGGCAAGTACTTTTATCCTTTCTCATATGCTTTGATTAGAAAATGGATTCACACCTGTAGAGATTATTTCTTTTGGTTTACTTGATTCCATGTTCATGTAATTTATCTTGTTTAGTTACTGATGCTCCAGTTCTTATTGTTCTTGTCATTGATTAATCAATTCATGTTAAGTATCTTTTAGCACATATGCTTAGGGATTATATCTTGAACCATGAAGCCTAATGTGTGATTTCAGATCTGAACCTCAGCCTTGTTAGTACTAAATTTCATTAGAACAATTGTTAGCCTAATTCAATTATACTTTGTGAGCAAATATGCCCTGATCCGCGATTGTTTTTGGAGTCATGTTTAAGAAATAACCTATGTTTTACTAGTATAGTTTAATTTCTTGGTTGTACATATGACTTGGGGTTCTTAAGAGTTTCATTGTGTATAAAGCTAGTATTCATTATCGTGTTTCCTTAGGGTTCTATATCCACCATCAGTATGCAAGTTGGACCTAACTACTATATTAGAGAACTATTGTATTAGTAGAAGGACTAGATAACCTAGATTATGAATAGACTAAGCCAATCTTAGATTATCATATGATGATGTCTCAGTGATTGAGGTTGGAATTGAATACAGAACTAATATGGAGTTGTTAACTAGAGGCATTAGTTCTTCCGATTAGATATGATTTTATTGATATAGACTTGGAAGATGTGTTACATGGATTATCATAAGAGCATACATATGAAGTATTTCATTAGGCTGGTGTAATAACTACTTGTCCGAGCGCCATTAAATACGATGTAGTAAGGATATACATTATGTAAGTAATAGATCATACGCTGAGCGATGTTGTATTTTTCTCATGTTAGTTTCTTGAGGATATTGATGGTGCATAGTCTCTGTGGGTGGAGATGTTTACGGGTTATTTCATATATTAGTTTAGTGGTTGGACACCGTTAGTTTTCTTACTATTGCAAATGGTTATACGAGGGTGGTCTAATAATAGTTGTTAGGCTTTATGGTAGTATAAGAACTTCAAGAGTTTTATGATGTTATTTTGGGACAAGGTATCCAAGTGTTGGGAATTGATCACTTTGAGAGAAGTACTATAGGGTCTGGGTTTTCTAAGAGAGACCGTGAATCATTTTTGACATTTGGGCAAGTCTTTTAATCTAGAGCAACTTAGATGATTCTTTGGAATGTCTTTGGGGATAGTGATTCAGTTAGATTTTCCATGATTCAGTAGTACGCGACTTAGATTCGCTTTGACGCTTAAGGTTTCCTTTTGATATAGTCGCACTTATTGGGCATGTTACGACAGATAGCATTGGATGTTGGAGCTTTACTTCATTTGATAGAGTCCCCACTTGTTATTAAAGTGAGGGTAGATAGATAATCTGGTCGTAAGAGCGGTAGGTCTTTGGATTTAGTCACAGATGTTGATTAGGCAGGGACAGACAGATCATTTGATTCTTATAGGATTCAAACTTCTTCCTTTCCATTTTGTTAGGATAACTTCGAGTTAATGTACACAGTAGGGTTATGCTGTTACGGTCCTTGGGTTCGAGTCCCTAAACCAAATATGAGGTAACTGTTTATCAGTTTTCCCGGGTTGCAAGTGTCACGCCCCAAAATTCACCTTCTGATAAGAATCATTAAGCAAATCCTAAGGCCTAACAAGTCGGGCATCCTACGGATGAAACCCCACAGAGGTATTATTTCTAACGAAATTAACTACATCTACTTACCAAAGAAACGCAGCGGAAAATAACTCAATTATATTAAAATGAATAAAATTCTCTACTAACTCTACATACGAGAATTAGACTAAGACGATGAAATATAAAATAATTATTATAAATACCCTACGACAACTCATCGATCCAAAGAACTCCAAAGAATCCTGAAACTGAATAGCCAAGCCTTACTAAGCAAAATCCTACCGTGCTCGACCTCCAGAAAAAATATAGCGCACAGGGCGTCAAGCAAGCACAATTATTACCGGTCACTGAACATGACAGACCGATCTATTATACAAAAGGACTAATGTGATATAATATCCTGTAATTATATATAAATGATGCAATGCATTGAGGAAATGAGGTTCAATTATTAAGGTTGTTTTTAAGCGTTGGCGCCAACTAGTATTATAAAATAGTTATAAAGTATTATTAGGTGTGGGAGATAACTAATAGACGATGTACACAGGGTCACTTTTAATTCAGTGGGACCACACTCTCGCACCCTTCTGTCCTCAACAGAAGTGTATCCCTTATTGGCGAGCCAGAGATTGGCGGATTCCTTTTTAGTGAGCCAGGAATTAGCGGGTAAATCACCGGATCAAGGTGGTCAAAGATTTTTAACCTACAGGTCTAAAGCCTGTTTTATTTTCACTTTCAGGGATCTAAGCCCACGGGATGCTCGCGTAGCATGCAGCAGAGAAGTAACAGGGAAAGAATTTTGGGACTTGCAACCCGGGAAAACTGAGAAACAGTTACCTCATATTTGGTTTAGGGACTCGAACCCAAGGACCGTAACAGCATAGCCCTACTGTGTACATTAACTCTAAGTTATCTTATGCATGAATGATTTAAGAGACCGACACTCAATCAAAATGACCTATTTGTCCTTGCTCTATAGGCAATGAGACTATATCATATGATTGGCGATCTTAAGCTTAATGACCTTTTTACCCTCACAAATATAGGAGTAGAGTCTCAGTCGATGATTTTAAATAGGCTTATGCTAGTACCCCCTTGATTTAACATCAAAGTTCAACTTATCCATCTATAGTTTAAAGGGTTGAACACGAGGTACCAATTACTATTACCTACGCTATTGATATGAATATAATTAATATCATTACAAATTTTCTTATATACTACTCATATATATTCTAAGTATACATTTAACCAAGGTCTACCCTAAGCTATATATATGTATATATATATATGTATATATATATATATATACAAAGGCTGCCCTACTATAAACATATATACATTTTGTATCTATAATATACAATATGCATTTTTAAACATATAAGCATTATGAAACATGTTATACAAATCTGTTTTTTATTGAGTATATATACACCTTATATATATATTACTAAACCCATCGACTGTGTGTAAAAGAACTGTTATAGTACTTTAAATAATTACCTACATATAAATACCCACAGGAGCAACTCTTCACTAAATTGGGTTTACTGATATGCTCAAGTTAAATCTAACCTAACTACTATAATGGGTTCCAAAAAGGATTGCATATCAAGCTCTGAAATTCCACAGTAATATAGTCACGGAACAATTACGACGAGCAAACAGTAAATATATATGAACTAATAATCTACTAAACATGACATATTAACTATAATTAATAAACAATTTCAATCAAGAACAACGACGAGCAATAATGGTACTTGCGTGATTAGGGATTTGATACAAATCGAGAAGCGAAGAACGACTTGCAATGCTCGACAAAATCAACCCAGCCCACTCCAAAAACGGGCATGATAGAGAACTTAAAGTTAAGGGTAATACTACTCACAAACCAGAGTCTCTAAAGCTAGGGGTTGATGGAGGAGATAGAGAGAGAGATGGAGAAGAATCAAGAAGAAATACGGTGGTGTTTGAATGGGTTCTAAAAATGATTTGGAGAAAAAGTTATGATAGCATACTTCCACAAGTAACTTACTAAACTACAACAGCTCTAGAACAAGTTATTTTAAGAAGAAAAAAAAAAAGCGGGGCGCTACAGCAAGTCCCTAAGTTACTTCTCCAGTTACATATCGGCTTTGTTATTCTTTGTGAATACTCCCCGTGGACATAGATCCCTAAAAGTGAAAATAAAACAGGCTTTAGACCTGTAGGTTGAAATTCCTTGAACACCCTGATCAGGTGCATTACCCGCTAATTCCTGGCTCACTAAAAAGGAATCCGCCAATCCCTGGCTCGCCAATAAGGAATACGCTTCTGATTGAGGACAGATGGGTGTGAGAGTGTGGTCCCACTGAATTAAAAGTGACCCTGTGTACGTGACTTCCAAATTCTCTTTCCTCATTAACCGTACTTCTTAGATTGTAGTAGTTAAATCTAAGTTTAGGCTATCGTTGATATCTTGGTAGGATATTACTTTTACTTAGACTGCCACCTTAGAACTCGTAGCTTGGTTGATATTCTCCTATACTTCCGTTAGAATCTTCATGTCTTTTTTCTGTGTTTATCTTGGTCTATCATGTCTTATGACCTTGGATATTTGTACTTGCTGGGCATTGCTTGCTGACGCCTTGCGCATATATACTTTTTCAGGTGAATTGTTGCGGTAGCGATACTAGTAGTTGGAGCAAGCTGGACTTGCATCTTTCGGAGTTCTGGCTATCCTTGTGGTATTATTTATCATTTCTATCTCTTTTAGATTTTCTTTCGCTGCGTAATTTCTTAGTGTTCTAGATGTATTTACGATTTATTTTAAATTGTAGTACGTCTTTTGGGGGTTCATATTTAGGATGCCCGACGTTACACCTCAGAATTCGCGTTCTTAATAGTTTATTAAGAAGCCAATTTTGGTGGCGTGACACTTTGTGAAATGGCTCTGCTGCCAGGAAGGTTAGTCAACAACTGATGTTCAAACACAAACCATAACTATTTATGCACAGACCGTGGAGAGGTTTCTTGACGATATGGCAAAGGAGAAACCGATCCGGTTTTCACCTCAGCAACTTGAGAGCTTCACTGGGAAATACTCTAGGAAACTGGGTTCTGGTGGTTTTGGAATTGTGTACAAAGGAAAGTATCCGAATGGAGTGGAACTAGCCGTGAAGGTAATGTAGGTCATTACCCTTCACATAAAACTACTGAAAAATTCAATGCCCAATTTAAATGCAATCTATGGAAATGTACTTTTCTTCTTCTTTCTTCGGTTGAGATCAAATGTGTTATCAACAGGTACTTAACAGCAGTGCAACCGAAGAAGTAAAAGAACAATTCATGGCAGAAGTGAGAACTATTGGAAGAACATATCATAAGAATTTAGTCAGACTCTATGGATTCTGCTTTGATGCCAACTTGAAAGCATTAGTATACGAGTACATGGAGAATGGATCACTGGATAGCATACTGTTTTATAAAAACAAAAGTATCGAGTGGGAGAAGTTGCACAAAATTGCGATAGGAGCAGCAAAGGGCCTTGAATATTTGCACCACAGCTGTGAAGACATTATAATCCACTATGATATAAAGCCGGGGAATGTTCTTCTCGACTCAAATTTCTCAGCCAAGGTTGCAGATTTCGGATTAGCTAAGCTTTGTGACAGAGATAGAACTCATGTGACAATGTCGGGCGGCTATGCTGCACCTGAACTATGGATGCCATTTCCTATAACCTACAAATGCGATGTTTACAGCTATGGCATGATGTTGTTTGAAATTGCATTGGGAAAGAAGAACCTGGACATCACTATGAGTGAACGCCAACAATGGCTACCGATAAGAGTTTGGGAGAAGTTGGAAAGGGGAGAATTATGTGACTTTATGGGGTTCAATGGGGTTAAAGACGAGGACATAACAAAGGCAAGCTTATTATGCACAGTTGCTTTGTGGTGTGTTCAGTATTTTCCCGAAGCAAGACCTTCAATGATCAAAGTGGTGCAGATGCTAGAGGGATCGGTGGAAGTCACAACTCCCCCTAACCCATTTCAGCATTTGATCTCTTCCGGTATTGGCTTAGCTGTATGCTCGCAAACAACTGAAGGAATCAGTGAGAATAGTTACAAAGACAGCACTCCCATCATGAAGAAGTATGAGATAGAATTAGCTATTTCATCTTAAAAGGCTATGCTAAGACTTTTATCTCCCAATATGTTATTGTATTGTTAGTTTGTAACGAGCACTTAGGCACATGCTAGACCGTTATGTTTAGAAAATATTTAGGCTTTAAGTGTGAATAGTATTTGTATTTATTGAAGAAAGGCAACTGCGGTGTGACCAAATGAATGAAAAAAGAGATGAGTACTAATCCATTAAAAACTGTTTATATAATAACTTACTTGCAAATGGATCCTTATTTTTCAATGCTCAACCTGAAATTGCAAACCAATCCATCCAAGTTGATATATTTTGATAGTTTATTTTTTGAGTATTGCCGAATCATTTGGATAAATTTTAGATTTTTAAGACCTGCCAAATCAATTGCCATATTTGATAGTTTACAGAAGAATCATTAGGCATATATGGAAACATTATTTTTTTCGGTATTGCCGAATCATTTGGCATATATGGAAACATTATTTTTTTCAGTATTGCTGAATTATTTGGCTTGTTTTGGTTTTACCAGATTTGCCCAATTATCTGGGAAATTATGGTATTATGTTTTATCTGAACATCCGTATGATTTGGCATATTTTGATCTTTTGGTTTTTTCTGAATTGCCGAATCATTTAGCATATTTTCGTAGTTTGTTTTCTCATTATTGCTGAATCATTTGGGATATTATGATAGTTGCCAAATCATTTGATTCATTGCTCAATTCCATTTCATCAAAAAATTTAGCAATGTGTTTGGCCTTTAAATAGCATATACAATTCCAATTTTTGTTCTGAACATCCGTATGATTTGGCATATTTTGATCTTTTGGTTTTTTCAGAATTGCCGAATCATTTAGCATGTTTTGTATTTTAAGAATTGCCGAATCATTTGGCATATTTTGGTAGTTTGTTTTCTCATTATTGCTGAATCATTTGGAATATTATGGTAGTTGCCAAATCATTTGATTCATTGCTCAATTCCATTTCATCAAAAAATTTAGCAATGTGTTTTGGCCTTTAAATAGCATATACAATTCCAATTTTTGATCCCATTGTTGCTCAAAAAATGCAGCATGATGGCCTCTTTTTCAGAAGGCTTACTTGTATGGCCGGCATGCACAATCCATCTTAATTGGGCGCGGCAGCGCCAGTGGAATAGAGCCACGGATGCTAGAGCGATATCCGGATAATCCTGGATACTCGTGAGGAGTCGTCGAATAAGTATTCGGTATAGGTGGCAACGCTGAAGGTTTCCTCAATAATCCCTACAGTGTAATTTTTCGTGACGGGGCACGAGGTACGAATAGCACACCTGTCCTGTAGCGGATCAGGATAGCTCAATATGCCGGGTTCCAGATATATGAAGTATATATCAAGGGGCGACGAGCCTGGACTGGTTACATAGTCCATCTATAAGGGGCGGTGCGTCTCGGTTGGCTCGTGGGGCATAGCGGCGGCATAGCGACGCCTATTAAGCCCTATCTGGAAAAGCGGACCACATTGCGAGGCAATGTCTTCTGGCCTTCCCTAGGCCAAGAAGAACTCATGACCATCCCTTGTAGATAGCCCATGAGCCGGGGTCCAAGAAGACCAAGCTATAAAGCTCATTTTGTCAGGAAATAGCTAGGAAACGTTAAAACTGGAGACGAAACGTACTGACACTTCTCGCTCCCTTAATCTATTTCGTTTTCAACGAAACTTGGCGTGCAACTATATTAGGATATAGAGAACATATATTCAATGTCAAAACTCAAAACGTTCAGGCGGATTTGCTCGGCGTTCGCTAGGGCGTCACATGCTTAGAAGCTGATTCTAATGGAGCATTATTACTTAAATTTGTGACAACATGTTTCAATTGTTGCTTTACGCAGTAGTTATGTTGGATCCTTGTTTAGGCATTTGAGATTATGTATGCGTATACAATGAATTTCATGGACGGATGTTACTTGATTATACTGTTTTTTTTTTTTTTTTAACCTAGATATACCCAAAAGCATAGCCAAGTTGCCACTTTTATATATGTATATATATATATATATCGATGCCTTACCATTTTAGTTTTAAACTAGTTGGGTATCATCGTGGTTCCTAGTATGACTACTAGTCACAAAATTTTCACGTTTCTATTGTTGCCTACTGATTCGTTTGGATATCATTGTGGTTTCTAGTAGAGGGGACTACCGTTCGCTTGGCCCCAGTAGAGTAGTCAAGTGAGTGGTGACAAATTATACGGCAAGTCAATCCCTGTTTTTCGATAAAAAGAAAGAAAAAGAAGAAGTTTCCATCCAAGATTCCAAGTAAACCCCTTAATTAAGCCCCAAATAATTGAAGAAATTTCCGAATAGAGTGCAACTAGGAGTAAAGTACCGTAGGTCATTATTCTTAGGTTGCGATCAACGTATTTTCATATGGTACTCAACAACAATGCAATGAAAGAAGTAAAAGAGCAATTCATGGTAGAAGTGAGCACTATCTGAAGATTTTATCATAAGAATTTAGTCATGCTTGTGCTTTGACACTAACATAAGGCACTAGTATAAATAACAATTGGAAACAAAAGGAGTATATGGAGAATGGATCACTAGACCAACATACTATTTCAGAAGACCAAAAGTATCAAGTGGGAGAAGTTGCAATTGGAAACAGCCAAAGGCGAATATTTGCATCACAAGTCACAGCTGAGTATATATAACAATTCACTGATAACAAGCCAGGCCTGAAAATCTTGTATACACTGCCTGGAAATTTCGGTTTGAGTTTCCGAAAGGAAATTATGATTGAGATGTCTCTGCCTGGAAACTTGACTTTGTTTTTACTAATAGGCAAGTCAGCTTCAAGTGCGGTCCCGAAACATTTGAGCCTTAATTTGATCTTTACCTCATATATCTCAAAAATATTTGCACGGTCCTGTCTATCTTTCAAACCTCATCCCTGAACTGTGTGAGATGTCTTCAGCCTTCCTGATCACTTTCATCGTAGTGGTAATCGTAATCGGTAAGCTATGGTTCTAACTAATATTTTCGTTATATATATATTATTACCTTTCGGTTTTGTGCATTAGTTCTTTCAGTTGGTTTGCAACCGAGTTTTGATTTTGATTTTGATGTATTCTACTGTAAGACAACCTCTAGGACAGCCTGATCATTTTGGGGCTTAAGGGGTTCTAATGAATTTCACGTCGGTTTTTAGACTCCAGGGTTTACCTAGATGATTTAGACAGTCTCGGGCCTAGATCTCAGGCGTATCACTCTTTTAATCCAGGGTTTTGAGCTCGGATATGAGGCTCTGTTGGAGATTTTTGAGTCTAGCCGATTCTAGGCGCACCAATGTTGGCCCCATCTTATGTTATTTGTTAGCCTTTATTTATTTATTTATTTATTTATTCTGAAAGGGCTCTGCTTGAATAAGGTGCACAGTACACGCTATAGCAGTTTATTAAGTTGTGCTGATCCTCGACTATCACTAGGCTCAAGTCTTTCAACTAGTATACTGCTATATCTCACTGTTTAAGACTGCACCCATATTTCGAGAGAAATTCTACACCAATACCATTATGAGTTAATCCAATTCTACCTTCACCAAGTTCATATAATTCACAGTCTACAATTGTTGATTTGAAGCTAAAACAACCCTACTGGTACCATTGGGATTTAGTTTCCTTAGAACTTTGCGCCCTTCCATAGGTACGCTTAATTATGAGTTACCGATCTCCAAAATGGTTGGCCTTCCAAAAGAACAATAAATAAAAACCCTGAAACAACACATCTATCGTGTTATTCCGTCAAATATGCCAAATTGACTCAGTAATATCATCATCATCTTCATGATTTTACCGAAATAGGAATATTTTCTGTATCAAGTGTCGTAGTTCTAAACTTTTCCAAGTCCAATTGCAGTGATTATGATAGTAGCTCTTTTCTGCGACTTTGTGAAATGGATCTGCTGCCAGGAAGGTCAGTCAACAACTGATGATCAAACACAAACCATAACTATTTATGCACAGACCGTGGAGAGGTTTCTTGACGATATGGCAAAGGAGAAACCGATCCGGTTTTCACCTCAGCAACTTGAGAGCTTCACTGGGAAATACTCTAGGAAACTGGGTTCTGGTGGTTTTGGAATTGTGTACAAAGGAAAGTATCCGAATGGAGTGGAACTAGCCGTGAAGGTAATGTAGGTCATTACCCTTCACATAAAACTACTGAAAAATTCAATGCCCAATTTAAATGCAATCTATGGAAATGTCGAACTCATGTGACAATGTCGGGCGGTAGAGGGACACCCGGCTATGCTGCACCTGAACTATGGATGCCATTTCCTATAACCTACAAATGCGATGTTTACAGCTATGGCATGATGTTGTTTGAAATTGCATTGGGAAAGAAGAACCTGGACATCACAATGAGTGAAAGCCAACAATGGCTACCGATAAGAGTTTGGGAGAAGTTGGAAAGGGGAGAATTATGTGACTTTATGGGGTTCAATGGGGTTAAAGACGAGGACATAACAAAAGGCAAGCTTATTATGCACAGTTGCTTTGTGGTGTGTTCAGTATTTTCCCGAAGCAAGACCTTCAATGATCAAAGTGGTGCAGATGCTAGAGGGATCGGTGGAAGTCACAACTCCCCCTAACCCATTTCAGCATTTGATCTCTTCCGGTATTGGCTTAGCTGTATGCTCGCAAACAACTGAAGGAATCAGTGAGAATAGTTACAAAGACAGCACTCCCATCATGAAGAAGTATGAGATAGAATTAGCTATTTCATCTTAAAAGGCTATGCTAAGACTTTTATCTCCCAATATGTTATTGTATTGTTAGTTTGTAACGAGCACTTAGGCACATGCTAGACCGTTATGTTTAGAAAATATTTAGGCTTTAAGTGTGAATAGTATTTGTATTTATTGAAGAAAGGCAACTGCGGTGTGACCAAATGAATGAAAAAAGAGATGAGTACTAATCCATTAAAAACTGTTTATATAATAACTTACTTGCAAATGGATCCTTATTTTTCAATGCTCAACCTGAAATTGCAAACCAATCCATCCAAGTTGATATATTTTGATAGTTTATTTTTTTGAGTATTGCCGAATCATTTGGATAAATTTTAGATTTTTAAGACCTGCCAAATCAATTGCCTTATTTGATAGTTTACAGCAGAATCATTTGGCATATATGGAAACATTATTTTTTTCGGTATTGCCGAATCATTTGGCATATATGGAAACATTATTTTTTTCGGTATTGCTGAATTATTTGGCTTGTTTTGGTTTTACCAGATTTGCCCAATTATCTGGGAAATTATGGTATTATGTTTTATCTGAACATCCGTATGATTTGGCATATTTTGATCTTTTGGTTTTTTCAGAATTGCCGAATCATTTAGCATGTTTTGTATTTTAAGAATTGCCGAATCATTTGGCATATTTTCGTAGTTTGTTTTCTCATTATTGCTGAATCATTTGGGATATTATGATAGTTGCCAAATCATTTGATTCATTGCTCAATTCCATTTCATCAAAAATTTTAGCAATGTGTTTGGCCTTTAAATAGCATATACAATTCCAAATTTTGATCCCATTGTTTCTCAAAAAATGCAGCATGATGGCCTCTTTTTCAGAAGGCTTACTTGTATGTGACCCAAGGATTCTCGTGGAGGTAAAATTTTAGGTATCTGTTTCTTCTTTTATCTTTCAAATTTTGTTTGTTGATGAAATTAAATTTGCTGTATTTTGGTTTAAGTAATCACATTTGCAATGTCACACTTAATCAACGGTTAGGATAAATATCGGGACGATATTGGAAGTATACAATGAGCTAGGGTGGGTGCGCCCTGCACTAGATGTGGACGGAACAAGTCTACTCAAAGAAAAGATTTGTATTCTACTTAATTGATGTCACAGTTAGAAAGAATCAAACATTTTAGGTCAGATGTCCTTCACATTATAAGAAAAAATTATTAGTATGTTGTAGCTAATTTTAGGAAGCCAACCATTTGCGGATGTGCGTAATTAGCTTAGCTGACGGACCTATAATTTGGATAACTCTTTCGTGTTGCACCTGCACTAACTGTAAAATTATAGAAAGAATCAAATAAGTTTGATCACAAATGCAAGAAAAATTAATATATGTATGTTTGATTAATTATTTCCATAACGACTTAAACATCGATGAGAGTTTAAAATGCATCTGATAGGAAGAGACGACTCCGCATTGCATATTATTTACGGTCTAAATGCCATAACAACTCTGCACATATTATTTTACTCAATGAGCGTTTACTTTGTATGTCAATAAGAGCAGAGTATACATCTCTTAATCAAAACAGCAATATCTCTTCTTGAATCCTTATTCTTATCTCTCACTACTTCTACAATCAATCAACTATGGCTGATGCACTTGTTTCCGTTGTGGTGAAAGAATTGGCGTCCTTCCTCCTCGAAAATCTCAAAGATGAGGTGGGGCTTGTGGCTGGTGCCCGTGGAGAGGTTGAAAAGCTCGCTGCCACGTTTGAGAAGATCCATGCTGTTTTATATGATGCAGAGAACCAGCAAGTGAAGAACAAGTCTGTGAAGGTTTGGTTAGGAGAGCTCAAAGATGTAGCGTACGAGATTGAGGACTTGCTAGAGGAATGGCACACGAGAATTCTCAAATCTCAAATGGACGGGGATGATGACAATATTGGCTCTAGTAGTAGCAAGAAAAAGGTATCGTCCTACTTTTTACCTCCTTGCTCTTGTTTCAATAAACTTAGTTTGCACCATGACATAGGTCGAAAGATGAAAGAGTTAAGAGAAAGGCTAGACGTGATCGCTATTGGGAAAGATAAATATGGTTTTAATTCGGTCACAATAATCGAGGATCCCATTGTAAGACTAGATACTATCTCTATGATCAATAAATCAGAGATATGCGGCCGGGATCAGGATAAAGAGACTATAATTAGCAAGTTATTAAGTGAGAGTAGTCAAGAACAAATGGGCGTCCCCATCATTTCTATCGTAGGAATGGGGGGCCTTGGGAAGACAGCTCTCGCACAAATTGTCATCAATGATGCTGAGGTGACGAATCACTTTGAGAAGAAAATATGGGTGTGTGTCTCGGATCCCTTTGACGTTAAAAAGATTGCCGAAAAAATAATTGAAGCTCTTGGTGACAGTGTCCCAACTGTTACTTCTTGGGAAATTCTTCATCAACAGTTATGCAAATCTATCCAAGGCAAGAAAATTCTTCTTGTCTTGGATGATGCGTGGACTGAGGATAAAAAGATTTGGGACCAAATAAAATGTGCCCTTGATCTTGGTGCAAAAGGAAGTCGAGTCGTAGTTACTACACGCAGTGATGTTGTTGCAGTGACCGTAGGCTCAACCTACAAACATGATCTGGCAATATTAGATGATCATGATTGTTGGTTGCTGTTTAAGCGTCTTGCTTTTCACGGGAGGGGAGAAGAAGACTGCCATAGGTTGGAAAGTATAGGTAAAAATATCTCAAACAAATGCAAAGGTGTACCTCTTTATGCAAAAACTTTGGGAAGTCTCATGCCCCATAAAAGAACGATGAAAGATTGGCAAGATGTCTTGACAAGCGACTTCTGGGACTTGCCCAACATCAGCAAAGACGTCTTACCACCTTTGTTGCTAAGTTACAATGCTTTACCCTCGCACCTAAAGAGCTGTTTTACATACTGTGTCGTATATGTAAAAGATCATATGTTCAGCAAGGATGTACTTGTGAAGCTGTGGATGTCACAAGGTTTTGTTCGGTCCACTCAAACAAGGGACATGGAGATAATTGGCGGAGAGTATTTTGATGATTTGGCGTCGCGCTCATTCTTCCAAGACCTGGAAATAGATGAGGATGGCTATGTATCTTGTAAGATGCATGATCTTATGCATGATTTTGCAAATTTTGTTGCAAACAATGAGTGCTCGATTGTGGAGAGCGTGGACACCAAATTCGACTATTCCAAAACCCGCCATTTAACTCTTGAGATCAGGAAATCTAATGACTCTTTCATTCCTCCCCCTATTTTGAATGCAAAGAATTTGCGAACTTTCTTTGTATATCCATACCCGAATCCAAGACCCAATCTAGATATAAAGTTGTTACACCATTTGACATGTCTTAGGACCGTGGATTTGGCGGGTGTTGCAATTGAAACACTACCAAATGAGGTGGGGAGTTTAATACATCTAAGGTATCTCGATTTATCGAAGACAAAATTAGTGGAACTACCTGAAAGCGCTTGTAATCTCAGAAACTTGCAAACGCTGAAACTCACTTCCTGTAAAAATCTCCGTAGACTTCCTGAAGGGCTAAGAAAACTAGTTAACTTGAGGCACCTTGAACTTCTTTACACTGATGCCCTCGAATGTTTACCAAAAGGAATAGAGGAACTAAGATGTCTTCAAACATTGTCCATGTTTGTTATGAGTGAAGAAGGTTGTCAGCTTCGGGAACTAAGCAATCTCAGCAACCTCTGTGGTTCCCTGACAATAACAAATATCAGAGGAGGTGGATCAAAAGAGTCTAAAAACTTGAAAAGTAAAGAACACATCCGCAAACTGCAATTAGACTTCGTCAAATATCAGAGAGATGATGATGGTAGTGCAATTGAGTTATTTGAACCACATCCAAACTTGGAGATGTTCACAATTTTGTACTACGGTGGTTCCAAGTTCCCTAAATGGATGGAGTTCCAATCCTCATCCATTATGCTGCGTCGATTACAAATCAGTGAGTGCAGAAATTTGGAGATATTACCGCCTTGGGCAAATTTGGAATCGCTTCAATGTCTCCTTCTTGCAGGATTAGATTCAATGTCACCCATGGGACTCTTTAATGGTTTGGAGGCGTCATCAACAACAGTAGCTTACCCAAACTTGAAGAAACTTATTATATGGGACATGAAGCATTGGGAGGAGTGGGTAATGGAGATCTCGTGTAAAAATATTACTGTTATGCCTCGTCTTCGAGATCTGCATATTTATAATTGCCCTATACTAAAGTCAGTGCCGCACCAAATCTTATCTCAATCAGTAAGGAAGTTGTTCATTAATGATTGTCCAGAATTGGCAATCTCATGCCTTCCTCCACTACTTGAGGAGTTGATTTTAGATGGGGATGCAGGTTCCCTTTCAAGATCGTTGCACTTCAAGAACAATACCAGCCTCAAAATTCTGTGCATCCAGCGCTCACAACTCAAGACACTTCCACAAGGCTTATCACAACTCAAGGCACTCCAAACTTTGAAAATAGTGGACTGCAATTCCTTAACGTGTATACCTGATGAATTGCAACATCTTACCTCACTTCGGGAATTGGTTATCTCTAGGTGTCCTATCTTGGGACCACGCTGCGAGAAGGACGTAGGAGAGGACTGGAGCATCATATCTCACATTCCAAACATTTACATTTATGGATGAGAATGGGAAGAATTATCAGTTTCAGACGATTGACAGACGCTATTGTGAGGTAAAAGATATGAGTCATTTTTTGAATTTGAACTTTTAACTTTCATGTTTTAATTAGGGCAATATATTTACCAATCGTACTACTTCTTGCAGTAAGGATCATCACTGACAGTGAGACCAATTTGTCCCGTTTCATAGACTGAACCAAAACTTATCAGGTAAAACTTAAATGGACTCTTTTCATACTAGAACATCCTTATGTTCATGCTACCTCTTCGTCTGCATTTACTAACTATGTTTTATCAAATGAATATTTGCAGGAGGGATGGATTCGACTGCTGATTTGTTGTGCGATAAAAGTAGGCGACGGCATTGGCATCATAACCCGCATCCCCAACTTTGAGATTACTGTTAGACAAGGATACAATGAGGGTCAATTGCACACGAAGATTCACAGACCCCTTTATTTTGTGAGGTAAAATAACTAGTTCATAAATTTTGAAACTTCAATTTAAAGTGTTCCTTGTTCCTTATCAATATAGAACCCTACTTACTCTTATCGCACTAATGTCTACCTGTGAGTTTGTAAGACGGACCAAAATTTACGAGGCAAACATTTAAGTTGACCCCATTTTTGAATTTGGTTTGAGTTGCATATATGGCAATTATAGTGAAGACTGAAATCGACCATATTGTTGATTCTTGCAAGTGTATGTTTGTAAGGTGCATAATGAACACTTGAAATTGGGTTAACTGAAATGATTGTCACCTTTTATTCTTTCTTGGTTACAGGTCATACATATTCAAAAAGGTGCTGGTGTTTTGATATGCGTTTACTCATGGAATTAAGTTACGAGCTGGAAGAGATCAATGTTTTTACGGAAGCTGGAAAGCCTGATCGGACATGGTGAAGAAGTATGCATCTTCTACCTAAACTCTTTCAACTGGTAGAAGGCTTCTTGTATCGCTTCAACTACATAATCGGACTAAAACATCTTGGCTTATGCACGTCTTAGTGCATGCCTCGGCTTTCACCTCAGCTACGGAAAGAACGGAATGAAGTCTGATTTGGAACTACCTCCTAATCTCCCTAGACTCTAGCTGAAAATTTTCATCAAAACTATTTTTCATCAATTTTTTACCAATGTGTTTGGCTTCAGACTGTCTCCTCTTTTAATTGTCCTTGCTCATGTGTATAATGCATCTCTCTGTTATTGTAATTTCATATTGGCATTGCACTCTTTGAATCCATTACACTTTTTTTGAAGGTAGTTTTGTATGAAAGCTTTACGTTGTCACTCTCCATTACATTGCAAGTTTTTTTTTCTGCATTTTGTGCTATACCATTTCAAATCATGTACAGAAAAGTAAACCATACCCAAAGTAGTATCCAGCACTAGATTGAACTCTATTAAGCCTATCAGATAACGGGTCATAATTCGTGTTACATCAAACTAAATAAATAAAAACATAAAAATTATACTGACTGATAGAACAGGAAAGAATTGTACTAAATAACAAACTGTATATGAAATATACAATTCATCGATTTTTCACAACACCTTATAATCTACTTTCTACGTTTCCATCTATATTCTTCAAATGTTCTCTCGTAATAGGGATAACAGTGTAATCCGTTCCTTGCAATGAACCAAAATTCTTTGTATTTTCTCTACTTCTTTCTTTTCCTTCCCCCAAAAAAATGATGGAAAGAACGACCGGGCCACGAGCTAATTTCCGCATCTTCTCATGATACCACCAACGTTCCTAGCAATCTCTTCCTTTGCCTGCATTGATACAGGGCCATCCCCAATGTACATGTCAAAGAAAGCCTCTGCATATAAACACGAGTTTAGATACCGTAAGTTGTAATATTTGTAAGTCTATTGCAACCCCAAAAACGATAAACATGGTATATGATGAGGCTATTAGTAGCTTCTTTAAGGCAAGTATTTTTATGATTTGATTCATCTGTTTCAACGTTAGTTTCATTTTCAATCATTAATTCATTTCTACATGAAAATCTTGTACAACACTCTACTTAAAATCTTATTTGAAAGGAATATTAATGAAAAATAGACAAGGCTCATGGAATATTATATTTGTCTAGTGCAAATTACCATTGTTTTTTATTAACATTTAAGAATATTAGCTGAATATATTGAGCAAAATATGAAATCTAAAACATGTTAAAATCCACCACTGGGTTAGCTATACCAACCTCAGAAGCGAAACTAGAGTTATTATTTTCTTCATCAAAAATGTTGTCCAAAACTCCTGGGAATGTAATGCCTGTTGACGGCTCTGTTGCTTGTCTTGTCCAGCTTATTTCAGGAAAAGAACGACCCGCAGATCCTCGATGCTCACAAGCACAGCGCGGTTGATCATATTGTACATCAGTGTTCTCGGGAGGCACAGCTAGTACCTTAAGGGTAAAGTAGAATTCTTTCTCCAACCGGAACTTAAGCCAGCATAGATCTACTATATACTAAAACAGACTACTTTGAAAATTCTCCTTATGCATTGGGCCGCTTAGCAATGCATGAACTAGTGAAATATCACTGTTATTAAGTTCAACAAAGACGAAGGGAAATATTTCAGAGATAACTTTAAGGCGTAACTTTGGAAAACACGATATGAAACCAACATCAACAGTTATATCTAGAGACTTACAGATTGTCAAATGGTGAAACAAAGCCAGCAGCTAATGACAACACCGAAAACGATTGAATTTTGCTCAACTTCCTTCCATAACTTCCTCAACGTCGACCGTGCATTCTTATAAAATATCACCGAAGGTGAAAACTCCGCACTCGATTTCATAAAACCCAAGTGATGTAATCCCAAAAGATTATGACTACACGACGAACTTTTTCCAAGTTTTAACCACAACAAAAAGGCTCCAGCAGCCTTAGAAATACAATTCACAGCTTCTCGAAAATCAAACGAATTGTCAACAAATAAACCAACCCAGGAAAACAAAACCTCCCCCGAACTATCAGAAACAATAGGCTCTCTAGGCAAAACATACGAAAAAGATCCACCATTATGATCCATCAAAAAATGCCACTTATTCCCCCACAAGGCGTTTGACTCTGTTAAGTGGCATTTTCTTTTACAATCTTTAAGGGGTATGACATTTCCAGAAGTGTTCGTAAATTGGGTTAAAGCTTGTATCACTACGCCTAGTTTCAAAATTGATATAAATGGGATGATTCTGGGTTTGTTCAACAGCAGTAAAGGCATTCGGCAAGGGGATCCTCTATCCCCTTACCTATTTGTTATTTCTATGCAAGCACTATCAGAGTTACTCAACAAGGCTACTTGTGAAGGAAGATTGCAAACCATTCCTAGCTGTAAGCATTCAAATATCTCACATATTCTATTTGCTGATGACCTTTTACTATGTCTAAAAGCTTCACTTGCCTCTACTATGACCTTTTAAAGTGTTCTTCAGAGTTTTGTAGTTTACTGGGCAGGTAGTTTTGGAATCCCCAAGAGTAAAATTAACAGGATAGAAAGATTATTCAGGGAATTTTTATGGGCAGGTCTTGATCAAAAAAAGGCTATTGCTAGTGTAGCATGGAATGAGATCTGCTTGCCAAAGGAAGAAGGGGGATTGGGACTAAAGAAATTGAAGGAATTCAATGATGCCCTAATAATGAAGGTGATCTGGCACTTGGTTTCTGGGAAGGACAACATGTGGACTAGATGGATCAAAAACAAATATCTAAGAGAAGAGTCATTCTGGACTGTATCTATTCCTGGGGACTGCTCATGGGGGTGGAGAGCCATGCTAAAAAGAAGACCTTTAGCCATGCAGTACTGCAAACACATCATTGGGAATGGGAATTCAACACTATTCTGGAAAGATCCATGGTTAGAAGGTGGCTCACTCTTTTTGAGTTATGGTTCTGTAAACATGATTCTTTCAGGGATTCCTAAAATGGCTAAAGTATCTGATATCATCTCAAATGAAGATTGGGTTATTCTTAATACTAGAACTAGATCTTCAGATATGGGGAGAATCTGGAATGAGACTGTTAAGCTAGATAAACCTCAATCAGATGTAGAAGATAAAGTTACTTGGATTTTAAATATTGATGGGAAGTTCACAACAAAATCTGCTTGGGAGGCTATAAGGAAGTGTAAAACAAAGACTCCTTGGCATAGAGTTATATGGGATAAGGACTCTATACCTAGACACTCTTTTCTCACATGGCTAGCAATGAAAATTGGGAAATTACCTGTTTCTTATTGTTCTTTCTGCCCTGCAAATGAGGAAAACAGGGATCACTTGTTTTTTAAATGCCCTTATACTCAGAAAGTTTGGGGAACTGTTTTAGAAAATCTGGGCTACACTAAACAGATTTCGGGCTGGGATGCTGAGTTTGATTGGCTAGTTAGAATTGCTTCCATTGACAACTCAAGGGGTAAAATTCTTAAGGTAGCTTTTTGGTTGAAACAAATCAAAGACAGTTCAACCAAGTCTCTATATCTGAAGAGGGTCTATATATGAAGATTTTCTATGAAGTGAGCTTAATAGTGCAAAAAATGATGGGAGATGGGGTTCTGAGTTTCTGCAAAAAATCCCAATTGGTTTACCCTGAAGAGAGATGGGGTTGGAGAAGAAATTAGTGGAAAGAGAGATTTTAGTCGGAATTTGGAATGTTTAGAAGAGGAGGAAGAAATGGCGGGAAATAGTGGAAGAGATAAGGATTTAGGACTTAAGGTTCCTGATGTTGTCAAACTTAAGCATTTTGGATTTTAATTCAACTTAAGCATGAACCTGTATAACAACTAACTACTATATCTGGTTCTGGGGTCCTTGACTAACCCCTGCTTGCCCAGCAAAAAACAACAACCTGTATAACTACTAGTGATAAGTGAAGATCACTAGTGTGGTTCCGGAATCCGCCTTTGAACAATGTGGTTATGTATGAATTTTGAGTGGGAGGTGGTTCCGGAATCCGTTTCAATTGAAAGGAAGACGTAAGGCATAAAACGTGTAGAGGGTAGAGGCCGAGTTGGCTTGCTGCTTTACTCTTGACCATTGGCCTCAATTCATATTCTTGGGTGTATCATTTCGGGCTGTTTTACACACGTTTAGAACCTAGGTCTGGTAAATTCATCTATGTAGGCATAAATGTAGCTGTACATTGGTCACTTATGCAGCTTTCTTAAGCTGCCTTGCTGTGTTTGAGTACAATGTCTAACGTGGCATTTTGGTTTGCATTTTGCGTTACTTTAGGCTGAAGTGTTGAATTCTTGTTACAGTATTTTGCCTGAAAACACCACAACGGGAAAATGCTTTGAAGAGCATTGGATAATTAAATTCACTAGCACTTCAGCTTATCATTGGCATTGGATTGTTTAACATGTTTATGTCAGTGTATTGTGTTTCCATTTATCTCACATTTGTAGCGAAATTAGTCAGTAATTGAATTCAAGAGTAATTTGATATCCAAATGAACCTGCAGGTTTCATCGTGTGTCTCATATTTTGTGATTTTTTTTTTTTTTTACATAGATGTCATCACTCTTCATGCTTCATTTTGTTACTATGAATTGTTTGTTTCCCCGTTACCAACACATTTTTCTCTTAGAATTCAACATCTTCTAGTTATGCATGTTGTATTTTGTCTCTAAAAAGTTATGCATATTTATATGACTAGATAAGTTTATAATGGTGTGCAAATGGAAGCTATTAGATTGAAATTTGCTTTGTCCTTAATGCAGAGTTTTGTTTTGTGGTACTGGGTCACGAGTTTAACAACTACCCAAAGCAAAAGATCCGAGTAATAAAGAGCTGGGACTGGTTCCTCGAGGAACCTAAAAAGAATAACAATGGTGATGAAGATGAAGATGAAGATGAAGTAAGCGAAAGGAAAAGGTCAAGAAATACGAAAGGTATTAGGAGAAAGAAGCAAGAAGAAGCCAATGACGACGAAGATTGGACTGGTGAAAGTGAAGAAGACAATGCTGATGCTGCTAAAGTGAGAACGAGTAAAAGACCTAGATACACTACACGGTCCAAAGACTCCAAGAAACCCGTGCAGAACCAAACAACTTGTGGCAGTGTAGACGAAGAAGAAGATGACGCTGATGAAGAAGAAGACGAAGATGAAGATACTCTAGGAGGTCTTATAGTGTGAACTTGTATGTTTCCAACTTTTTTGTTTGTTTACGAGATGGTGTCATGTAAATTTTGCAATTTGTTGTATCAATCTTAATAGAGATTTTATTTGTGATTCCTAATCTTAATGTGTGTATCAGCATTTCCAATAGTAAACATGAAGATTTAGCATTAGAAAGCCTCGACTACATATTATCGTCAATTTCCATGCCATGCCATCATATCAACGTGCCGCACTGGCCGGAGTAGTCTGGCTTCAGAGATTCGCTTGGATGTCGGTTTCATTTTGGGCAGAATTTTTAGTGGCTTATAATCCACCCGCCACCCACGTGAGTGGCTTTGCACGCTAGATTCTCGTGCCTCTTCTTCACTTGTAAACGGATTGTTCAGTTCGTCGCTCCTCGCGGCGACGCTTCCCTCTAGAGAGTGATCTTCGGTTACGCCCTACGGAGGTGGTTGAGGGGGGAAAGGCTCCTACAAGCCCTTCAAGTTTATCAAGATTATCCGATATCCTCACTATATTGTCGGCTTCCACGAGTCATATTTACTCTTGAAACTGACGACACTAGATTCTAACGCAGCTCTGATACCAATTGACGTGATTATTACGAACGCGGAAGCGAGATTCACATGAAGATCACGTAGTAATTGAGAGTTAGAGAAAACTAGGGTTTCAACTAAACAAATCAACTTTCTTTAATCAAAATCAGCTGAGAAACAAATAACCTAGACCTCTTCTTTTATATAACACAATGAGAGTTAGAATTATAAACCTTAATTCTAATTGAAATATACTTCTACTTAAATTGAGAAACTGCTAATAACCCATATTGGACTTCTACAACCTAAAACATAAAATATTAAATATTAATTGAACATAGGTTATTAGCACCCATAAAATATAAAATATTAATTTGAGAAATTGAGAAACTGCTAATCATCATCTGCCTTCTCTACTTCTTCACACGTCATCCCATGGAAAGTCGGCGGAACAGGGATTGGAGTTGGCAACGAAAGGCTTTGGGTGCCAAAATAACGAGTTTGCAGACTCGCAATTTTTGCCTGAACCCTAACTTCATATGCTTGGCGTCGAGTTGTCACCATCGCTGCTACTCAACCCAACATAAACGGCTGACAACGTTAACCAGGGTGAGCAGTGATAACAACTATTCACCATATTTTATACCCGTAGCATTTAAATGCACATTACAACTTCCCATGAAATTCAAACTGCAGCACGCGCCTCAAGCCGACTTTTCATAAGCCCAACAGTCAAAGTCATTTTTTTCTCCAGACTTTGAAGCATTTCCTAAACTCACACTGCAGAAGATACTCCTCTATTCATCAAATAGCTCGCATACATGCTTACTCCATAAGAGATCGTATCTTCTCCAAACGGTCTGAAGTGCAATTAAGAAGGCCGTTACAGATCAGCAAATATCAAATACCAAGACGTTACAGGAAATCTCATCAAAGCTCATCAAGTTCAGACGACCATAACGTTCATCATTAAATGTACCTAGCGGTCGTATTATAAGACCTATAAATAGTTACCTGGAACAAGAAGCCAGGGAGATGGATTGCTAGTTCTTACGCATAACATACTTAGAGAGGATTACACTTGCACTTTCTGTAATCACCCTACTTTCTCTCTGTAACAACTAGTTGATCATAATACAACACTCTCTCTTTTCAAAATCCTCACTAGAGGTCGTGGTTTTTAACCTATTGAAAGATTTTCCACGCTAGATACTGTGTCATTTACTCTCGTACTTGCATAATATCTGTTCCTAACACTGGTGTAAGACGTGTTTTCGGCCTTCTAGAAAACAAGTCATTACAAGTAGTACCTTACAAAACTGCAACTATATAATCGTTAATTAGTACTAGTTTAACACGTTGAACTGCCATTATTTTCCCAATAGCATTGTTACTATCTAAACACATATCCTTGCTTTTTCTCAATACGACACTTTTTACTACGCAAAAGCCAATTGCCTTTCTTGCAGGGATCATCACATGTCGTATAGTCGAAATCTCAGCACTGTAATAGGTCTTCAAACAAAGGCTCATTAATGTAACAATGATCATCACTTTTCTGTAGATATTGTCTAAGATTATTGTTCCCCAAAGTCCTTATATATTTGTCAATAGCCCATGTTGCCAAGTCACTGTCTTTTGGTTTGTTTGCTTATTGTTGATTGCGATCTATGAAAGGGAACACAGAAATAATTCATTTTAGAGAATTGAAATCATTAGTAGTAGAGTGGAGTGATCGATGCCTTCTCGAATGCTGTTGTTAGGGATACCATTAGGTGAGTGCACAAGGTTCCTATTGGCTTCCCTATATTTCAATGGGTGCACAAGGTTATTTGAGTGTAAAACATTTACTATTCATGGTTCCCATGGCTTTTGTGAGCGAATTGGAGCTTAAAATGCAGAAATATGCAGTATAGTTATGCACTTTTCATCATTTTTAGGCCAGGGCTAGGATCATAATTGTCATGCTCAACCAACGAGGGCTTGCTCAGTTGGCAGGACTAGTGTCTTTGAAAATGAAAACGAAAACCAAGAGGTCCTGGGATTAATTATCACGAGCAACTTCCAACTAAAAATAAATAAATTGTCATGCTCTTTATCTAAAATTCGAAGATGCCTCTTATAATAAAAACGATAGCGTTGCATTTGAATTGGTGCTCGAAATTTCAAGCTCCAACTCCAAACACTACTGGAGATGCTACAGTAGAAAACATTTTGGTGTTTGTACTTTGTATGTATCTTTCGCGCCTTAAACACTCCCACGTCAACTGTTCTTACAATACTCAGCTACACACGTGTCACTCTCAGAAGACGAATCCAGAGATCAGCCTTCAATCAAGATTCAAAATCAATGCTTCTTTGGGCAATTAGGGTTTCCAAATGTGCGAATTTGCAACGAAATCACAGGTATTTTTTATTTTTACTTAATAGTAGAGCTCTGATTATCTATAAATTACTGTTAACAAACAATTATTATGATTAAGAAGAGATGATTCAATTTGGGTAAATCTAATGAAATAAACATTTTTAGGTGTAAGTAATTTCAATTGTATATGTTAGTAAAAAGGTAATAGTTACTAGTATTACTTACCATATATTTTGTTAGGTTTAATCTACAGTTGCACTATGCAAGAAACTTTAATGGCTGTTGGTTACGTTTCAAATTACGAAGGAACGTATAGGAGTCTGCATGTACCAGCTCTTATCGTCGGAGGAAGCTTTGTCCTTGTGGCTTTAGTCCTCTCTATCTATCTCATTTTCCAACATCTCAGATTGTACACCAATCCTGCGGTAAGTTCTCTATGAATATTATGTTGGTTCTACTGTAGAGGTTGTTCCCTTTATGTTCAAATAGACATATTGTCTGTTCGAACAATTCAGGCCGAGCGATTTTTGTTCGAATAGAAGTCTTAGTTCGAACAGACTTTGGTAAAACCTATTTTTGAGTTTTGTTTGAAGCCTCTGGTTTGCCTCGAGATCTGAGTGATTGTATTTGCCTATCCCAAGTGTATAAGGGAGAGTTAGGTTTTTTTAGAAGCTACATTTGGTGAGATCTTTTGTGGGAGGAACTTTTGAGAGAGGAACCTTAATTTGCTTGTAAAGATTGTAACTTTGGAAAAAACTCTCTCTATTGTGTGTGGATATAGGCAGGGGCCGAACTAGGATTCTAGGTTGGGGGGGGGGCTAAGATATTATGGGGGTTCGGGGGCTTGCCCCCGAAATTTTTTTTTGAGGGCAGATGACCTTGATTCAATACAGTGTTTAGAATGGGGGAAAAAAGGGCAGAAGACCTCCTGTAATAAGTGTTATAACAGACTTTGCAAATTTTTTGGATACAACCCAAATTACAGAAAGCCAATCCCAGGGTCTGAAGTTTACATGGTGTAACTCACAGCAGTGGTAAAACAAAATCTTGAGTGAATTAGACAGATGCCTTCAAAATGGTGCTTGGAACAGTAAGATTGATTGTTATTTGGTCTCTTGAAAAATGATGAAATTTTTCTTTGCATTCTAACCTACAACAATAAGATACAAGCCCAAAAGGTGTAAATAACATTAGAAGTTGAAATAAACTTCAAACCCCAACTACAATCAGAGGGCAAAACACATAATCTAAAATGCTAACAATTAACATTTCAGTAAAATATAGCACCAATTTATACAAATATATATACAAACCCAACTACAATAAGAGGACAATTTAGAGATCAAACTACAATTTATAGATCAAAGTTTGATCATCAAACTACAATAAGAGTTTCTAAATACCCAAAGTGTTTGGAAACAAAAAAACCCAAATCGTAAATTTGATAAGCAAGGTCCAGGTTTTAATTAAGTTTGCGAAACTACAATCAAGTAATCAACCCAGGAAAATCAATAAGAAACTACAGTCTTAAATCACCTTGATAAGAAATGTCCAGGACTCCAGGGTGCAATCCAATCACCCAATAAAATTCAAAAATCAAATGTGTTGCTCGCCTGCTCCTATAGCAAAAATACAAATTAGGTCTTTGTTAAGTTATGAATTTGATAAGAAATGAAAATGAAAAAAATGTTAATTGTTAAGCTATGAATTTGATAAGCAATGAAAATTGGGTCTTTGTTAAGCTATGAATTTGATAAGCAATGAAATTGGTGAAGAAAAGTCAAAATTCATCTTCCAGACGTTACAGAAGAAAGGTGAAGAGGTTTAGTTTTTGACAAACCTCAAAATTGGTGAAGAAAGGTGAAGAAAGGCAGAGAGAGGAAGAGGTGGGTGGGTCTAAATAATTTTTTTTTTTTTTTTTTTGCAAAAGTTTTACCCCGGGCTATAGCCCGGGTAAGTCCTCTCCTAGTTCCGCCCCTGGATATAGACAATTGCCGAACGACCTTAAATCCTTGTTATTGGTTTTGGTTGTGTATTCCTTTTAGCTTGTTTGTTGCTAATCAAATCGAATCGAAGTTCGGCTTCCACGGCGCAGTCTAACACTAACTTCTAAGAGAGTATTGCATTTTAGAGCTTGACTATCATGTACGTTTCCAGATTGGCCTTGACTAAATTGTGATGTTCTTAAATATCTGGTAATAGACTGCTAATATTCTAATAATTTGTAAAGCTTCACCAAACAGTATATTGTTACTTCAAAATTTTTTGAGCCCTTACTTAACGATGTTCTTAAATGTTGATAAGAGAAATTTCAAGTAAAATTAAATGATTTATGTTTAGTCAGACGGTTTTAGAACCGATTCAGTGTTTTACAGGGCAATCTTTTTTCTATGATACTTGTGTTTACGTTTTCTGAATAGTAAATTCCTTAACGATTTGATATGTTTCCAGGAACAAAAATGGATTGTTGGAATCATTTTCATGGTTCCTGTCTATGCTACTGAATCTGTAAGTATGTTTTTTTTCTTTATTTTGCTTGTTTGTCAATATTAGTCAAATGGTTGTGATTTTTTTGTGATATGTTTTTCAGATTATATCGCTGTTAGACTCAAGACTGTCCCTCTCATGTGACATATTAAGAAACGTATATGAAGCATTTGCTTTGTATTGTTTTGGAAGATATTTAGTTGCCTGCCTAGGTAAGCTTATTCTATGCCCTGTGACATTTCAACTTTTTCCAGCCCACTCCAGCATTTGCTGTGAAATCATGGAGGTGCAATTCTAATTTAAAACATATAAGTTTGGGAAAAAATCAATCTTCATCATACAAAATACTATGAAGAAAAGATGTAACTAGTTTCTTCTAGTACAAAGCAAGCTTAGCTTTCTAATTTACAACCTCTTACTAATGTTTCACTTCTAAATTATGTTTGTTTTTTTTTGTTTTTTTTGGAAATGTGAGATACGAGAAGTGAAATACATTTCTTTTATTTCATTCTTGTCACGCATAACGTATCAAAAATGGTAATATTAGTTTCTTATGATATGATCAATGTTCTACAGTCAAACATACTTGATGTCTGTTTTTATTAAATACTACCTCTTAGTACCTAGCTTAGCACCAGTAGGAAGATGCTATTTGATAGATCATGTGTCACGCCCCAAAATTCGTATTCTAAGACTTGTCAGAATATGCATCTCGAGGCCATGAACAGGTCGGGCATCCCCGACAGATGTACCCAACAATGTAGAAATTAAACAAAGTGAAATATCTACATTCACACAATTATACGCAGCGGAAATATCAATATAAATAAAATGTCTAAAACCAACTCATGTCAAATCTGTCATCCAACATGACTACAATCAAAGAATTAGATAACGTCTCACATAAAAGAAAGATATACTAAAAGAACGTCGCAACAGCACGCTCCCAGCTACTACCCCTAATGGTCCTGAACACCCCACTAAAGACCTGATCATGAAATATATATCGCGCAAGGCGTTAGCAAGCCACGGCTAAGCAAGTATGCAATCCTTAAAATTCATCATAATAGTTAAGGGTACATAAGCAATGATAATCATACAATATATATAAGGAATTGTCTAATCTCAAACGAAGTATGTACGATACATGATAATTCAAGTACTAGTAGTTATAGCAAGTTGTAACCATATTATGTGTCACTACTTAAGGATTACATCTACATAAATAATAATATCATATCAGTAAATTGTATACAGGATCTTCTCATATGGCTTAACCATACTATAGAAATCTTCCGTCCTCTGCTCGGAAAGTAATCCAGAATGTATCCAGATTAGCGTCTCTTTTAGGGCTTAAAGCCCTTGGAAATGCCCAAGGTTCCGTGGAAGCCAAGGACCTGACCAACTCTTTTAAGGACAAAACCCAAGGAGATGCCTACGGTTTAAATCAATGACCTGACCAATGCTCTCTTAGGGATTGAAGCCCATGGAAATGTCACGGACTCTGTTATTTTCTATGACCTGACCAACTCTTTTAGGGATTGACACCCATGGAAATGCCAAGACTTACCGCAGACCTGACCAGTAGAACCCTAATGTATACATTTACCTTAGAGATATCTTGTTTATGATTTATGCACCACTCTATCAATCACAATCTCGTAGGACTTATCATCTAATAATTTACTGCACCAAAATCTCTATAGTGTACGATCCCGAACTCTACTACTTGGGAGCCATGCAGACCTCGCTCTAGGCTACTAGTTTCATCACTAACTCTTATAGAAAAGGTATTCTTAACACTCGTCCAAGGATCAAAACCACGAGGAAGCATCACGGTTAATACTCATTGTTCACTCCACTAAGAAGATTCTCAATATGATAGACCACAAATAGTGTAACAAGTACTCTAAATTATGATCCCAACGACAGTAGGTGATGGTGCCTCATAACCATACTCCAATGATACAGTTGTACAAGGTATATTTTGGTCTAAACAAAATAATAAGCAATGCGCCTAAATAACTCCCTCATAATGTTTATATATATCAACACAGTAAAACAGCAATAGGATTTAAGTTCTCTAGCCTAGGTTATAGAGGATCTATACCTCATCTCTAATCTACAAGGGAGTTACTTAAGAAGAACAATTCAAGCCCTTTATATGTACTTCACGCTTAGCATGATAATGGGCCCACATATAAGAATTTCTCCACTAGTGTCACTGATTTCTAACCAAGCTATAATCAATCCAAGGTTTTAAAAGACCTAACTATTTTCCAACAAGCCCATATAGTAATAGATATAATGGATATATTATAAGCCACAACATCACCTAACATTTACTGGTTATACATGGTAGATCTAGCCGGTACTCATGCCAAGGATGGAAACCTACAATATGACATCCAATATAATCTGATTTTAATACTCTCTCAGTAGGTCTGGTCCTTTACTAATGATGCATACGCCAAAAGATAAAATAGGCAATGTAGATCCGTAACGCATAATAAACATTAATGATCTTTGGTTACTCTAACAAGTAGATTATAAACGTAGATCGAACTAACATGCTAGAAATCTCCCAAAGACACGGAGAGAGAGATGGTGAAAATCACTTGCCTTATAATTGATTTAAGAAAGCGAAAGCGAAAGCGGCTTAAGAACCTCGTCCAACTTCTTTTCTTCAATCTCCAACCAAACCCTAACCTTTTCTCCTTTGTTCTTCTTCTTTCTCTTCAAAAAACTCTCTCTAGAAAATAGCTCTCTCTCTAATCCAAAAATAGGGTTTAGAGTTCTCCTACTAATATATATATAAAGGGAACTAGTACTAATGGAATTAGGACTCCTAAGTATTTATCTATTTAAAACTCCTAATGTCTCTAAATAAGAATCATTAATATAACTCTAACTAGGACTCCTACTAGACTTAGGGCTAACACTAATAAACAGCAAACAATTAAAATAATTAATGATTAAAATACATGCAAGAACTAAACATGATTATGAATAATAATGAAAAATAAAACCCGGGACATTACATCGTGCCTCGTGGGTCGTCTACCCACGAGGCCACGTACCTTCTACTTTCTCTTTATATTGATGTTAGGAGCTTTTTTGTTTTTTAGTTCTCTTGTTAGAGTTCAGGGTAAAACTCTAGAAACCCTAGAATTTGCAATTAGAGAGAATTTAATCGCTTTCGCAATCATAGTAATTAACACTATTACTTACTTTTTCCTGCAAAGTTAGTGTTACGGAGGTATATCTACTAGACTCATGTGACGAGCCTACTATTCTAGGTGGGGAAGGAAGAGTTGTAGAGTTACTCGATAAAGAATCAAGAAAACATCTAAATGAGCCATTGCTAGAACTAGACGAGAAACAAACATTACAAAGGGGATCATTCATCAGTTTCTTCCGCCGACCAGAAGAGCTTGGGAGTTCTGCTTATACAGTAGTAAAGTTTGGTCTTGTGCAATATGTAAGTGAACTGTACTAGTTTGTTATTATCTGCTTTGTTGAGTTCTAATACTTTTGGATAGCCCAGATGATCCTCAAGACGCTTTGTGCGTTTCTGGCATTTTTGTTAGAGCTTTTTGGTGTTTATGGAAATGGAGAATTCAAGTGGTACTACGGGTATGTGTCATATATATTCAAAGCTATTTTAAGGCAAAAACCATTACAAAGATATCTAATGACGTCTAATATTTTCATATGACTCAACCAATGAAACCAAGATTTTTTCTTGCAGGTACCCATATATAGCGGCAGTTCTAAACTTCAGTCAGATGTGGGCATTATACTGTCTTGTGCAGTTCTACCATCTGACTCATCAAAAGCTACATGCGATAAAACCACTTGCAAAGTTTATTAGCTTCAAAGCTATTGTATTTGCAACTTGGTGGCAAGGTGTGGGTATAGCACTACTGTGTGCACTTGGTGTTTTACCTAAGGAAGGTAAATTTCAAAATGGTTTGCAGGATTTCCTCATCTGCGTAGAAGTAAGCTATTCTTTTTTAATACTGTTCCAATGTTCTACATATCTCTGTGTGCGGTCGATCTGCATTTTACATGAATGATCCTGCACTTTTTGTTGTTTACTTTGACAGATGGCTATTGCAGCTGTTGCCCATATTTTTGTCTTCTCGGCTAAGCCATATCAATTCCTGTCAGTTTCTGAGCATGGGAAAATTGTATCTCAAGAAACGAAAACCACGCTGAAGCTGGAAGAGGGTAAGGTAGGTAAAGAACAACCAGTTAAGGTTGAGCAGACAGAAACTCTTGTGGAAGCACCTGGAACAAGTATCAAGGAGAGTGTTCAAGACATTGTTCTTGGAGGTGGAGAACATGTGAGTTCTTATTCTCTCCACTGCTACAATGCATTTCAAGTTCTATTTGTTTCTGCCCCTGCTTGGTACACCCGTTTAATTTCATTACTGGAATGTTATCTGGATTTGTCATAATTGCTACCCAATAGACTAGTATATAATCGAAAAATTGTAAAATCCATGGCTAGCAGTTTATGCACTGATGCAGAAGATTGCTTCTTGGAGTTAAACGTGAGTATTGAGCAAGCGTTTCCTAAAGTGCCTCACTACCTTGGTTGAAAAAAAGCCAAATCCAAGGTAGTGAGGCTCTATTTCTTCCAACAGTACCTGACTTGGATTTTTTAACAGGCGTTGCCTGTTTAATTTTTTTTGAGAAAAAAAAAACTCCAAGACCGTTTTGAATTTTGTTTTTTAAATAAAATTGAGCGCCCAAGTCTTAGGCGCCCGATTTGAATTTTTGTTAAAAAAAATAATTGGGCGCCCAAACCTTAGGCGTCTGTTTTGGGCGCCCAATCACAACTTTAAAAACCAAGGTTCTCAGCCTTGCTTTTGAAGACTCAAATCCAAGGTAGTGAGGCACTGTTGGATGACGAAAATCCTAGGTGGCACCTTGGATTCCAAGATAGTGAGGCACTTTAGGAGATGCTATTAATGTGTCCCATAAATGATTGGCATATTTGAATTCATCCCACTATTCTGAACAGGTTGTCAAAGATGTCGTACTTACCATAAACCAAGCGATAGAACCGGTGGAAAAAGGCTTGACAAAGGGTGTGACAAAGATACAAGAGAAGTTTCATCGCGTCTCAGTCGATTCTGTGATTGAGGGGCGAGGAAAAGAATATTTAGAAGTTGAAGAACTTGTCGAGGATGATATTCCAGTAAATGTGGGTAATTCCTGATGTATAATGTAGGTATCCTTAATATGAGATTATTCGGCTGTTTTTTATTCAGTTTTTCTAGTGATGATTATCGATTAATTTTATTTAGTTTCAGCAATATTCACCTCAATATACCTTGTTGTATAAGTAACTATACGCATTGGGAGATTTATACAGTATGCAATATTCATTTAAACAGTAAGCATTGCAGCCTCAACAGGTAAACAATATATATGATTAAAAATCCGCAGAAGCTCTTCATTTTCTTGATATTTTCAGTAAAGAATAATCAAGTAGTAATCGCTGATTGAAACTCCCAAACTTTTGTATATATATATTTTTTTTTCCTGACATACACAAATTTTCCAATCTTAAATTAGGTTAACATAAACACTTTACACACGAAAAAAAGAGAAAAAAAAAAAGGGAAGAAAAATGCTGATCATTATATATTTAATTAGCTAATTGCCATCTGGACAACAACTGAGGCAGCCGAGACACGCCATGGAGGCACAGAGCTGTATGAGCACAATAGCAAACTGGTCGTTGACTCGTGAACAGAATTTGATGCAGCAAAAACAGCAGCAGCAATTTTCCAGCTTACCACAACAGTTAGAAGCAGCTTTTACAAGTACTTCTGCTGCGGCTTCAGCCGGAGTTTCTTTATACCCTAGAGGGAGGTTCTCTGCAGTGGCGACCAAGCTTCCGAAACCAGCGCACAAGCTTCTCACCAGAATTAGATTGTGGCCTTTGGTATCTAGTAGTTTCTGAAGGTTTATTTTTATAGGAACCTGTTAAGATGGAAGTAAAATAAGTACAGATGGAGAAGAAAAAAAAAAAAGTAGATTGCTACCAAAAAAATGATTTCCTTCATTAATGGAACACTCCTACGGTGTGCTTGTTCTTCAGGATTGCGATTTGAAATACGCTCATTTTTGAATCCTTGGACACTATAATCCGATCTCCACTCTCTCCAGTTATTGTTTTTGAATTTGTACCCAATCACGATTTACTTCACGGTAATTTAGGTAATTCAGATGCATCAATTTATATATTGGATCATAGGAATGAGATTTCATAAAGATAGTCCAGCACATTTTGGTCATCATCCTTGGATTGTGTTGTTGACGCGACTTAAGGATTATGTTGTATACGGCCTTAAGGTTATGTGATTTTAGAAGTTCAAGTTGAGCATGTTGTTGCAGTTCTTTTCAAACCTCTTTTATCATTCTTGTCTTCGTAATTACTGTGTTTTTAATAGCAGATAAGATATCCTTGACCATCATGTTTACAGGATTACAAGTCTAAGATCATAAATATTATCATTCTTAGCAACACCAGACAAACAAAGCTTGAAATTTCGCATCTCAAACTCTTCCAGTTCTTCGTCTCTATGCATTTGTGACCCATAAATTTATCAAGCTTCTCATATTAAGGATACTGCATTGTATAAACACTTCTAATAAACCAAAAACTGTGTGATTTCTCCGTATTAGTGAGTTAAAATCATTGATAGCTATAAAATAGATAGAAAACAGGTATGTAGTATATTTTAGTAAATTATAGGATGTAAATTGCTGCATAATATATTAGTAATTCCTCACTTTATAAAGAGGGAAAGCCCAATTGTAAAACTTGAAAAATCACATTGGGTTATTATCGTGAACTTTCCACTTGGAGGTTTAATTATGTGGTAAAGTAGATAGGTATAGTAAGTAGTTATCTTGTAAAATAAATACATAGAAAAAATGTGTACCTCTGGTGTCACAACTGATTCGATAGCATCTTTCCCTTTGTCAGTCTGAAGTACAATCATACGGGTATACTCTGATTGCACACCAGTTTGTATGCTCATTTTTGCAACCTTCAAGATAAGCCGAAACTACATAAGTAATAAAACTTGCCATATGAAAATTAATATGGTTCATAATATTGTGAAATACAATGAACTAGTGAGATGATTTGATAAGTGGGCCCATATTCTGTATATTTCGGAAAAAGAAAAATAACAAAATACAGGGATATATAACCTACGCTGTAGTATTCTTAAGGGATATTTCTACCGCACCTTTTATACAGACTTGAGCACTATTAAAAACCACTTCTGAAGATAGTTTTCCATAGAATTTTCTAAAATCAAATATTATCAATCCTATCCAGCGTTATTAGGAATTTGTTTCTAATTCGACAAATTCAGTAGCAAACCTTATCCTCAAGCTGTTTACTTTGAGAAAACCATGCTTGAGCTGTGAGTAGATCGATTTGTTTCTTGGCAAATATCTGTTCACAAAGTCAACAAGGTAAGAATATTAAGTGAGTGAAAAGACCAAGTACTAAATTGAGATTGCATGTACTCAATCAAAAATAATAACCAAGTTAATAGAGATCAGGGGCATCTACAAATTGTGACATTATATAATGAGAGTAAACCAACAAAAAGATAGCAAGATGCCCGCAAAACCATTGTTTGAACCAATCACATATACTTGGTTATCTCAAAATCAAGATATGACAAAACCTGAAATTCCAAGCCAGTAAGCTATATGCATGAATGCAATTATTTGTTTAAGAAACGCCTTATATGCGGGGTTGGCAAAATATAAATATATCAATATATTTTTATGCAATGTAGTTACCTATCAAATACTTGCATATAAACAAAGAGTAGCCACACATTGTTCATGTAACGCTAAAATATCGCCAATCAAGACCAAATCAAATTATTAACCATGATTAGAGCCTTGCATCATCAGAAACTTCAATCAACGACAAGTTGTTATGCATCTTTTGAACATTGAGCGAAATCTCCAACAGGCAAATGGATTTTCTTTCTATTTAGCACCGCTGTACGCACATTCTATGAAGTATTACTGTATACTAACGAGCTAAATCAAAAAGAGTTCACTTCATTCTATTAATAACTAACTAGGACAAGTTCCAGATGTATATCGTCAATGTACTCAAAATTATACCCAGTTTTACTGTGCTATTTAATATCTCACACAGCTATATGAAGAATGTAAAAAACTGCACAGATTGGGTCTAGGGCATCTATCATGAAAAACGTGACACGGTCATCAAGCACGATTCGATAATTGTAGAAATGCAAGATTTAAGATCTTCAGCGATATATCACGGCCTTAAGACTATTACAACTGAACCTAAATAATGACAGTTCAGCAATATATCCTACATTTATGATATACCTTTGCATTTTTTTGCAGAAATATTGTAATTGGACATAATTAATATCATCTGCAAATTTGAAATACTTAAAATGCTGGAAAATATGTCAGACACACAGGTATTGTGATCCTAAACTTTACGATATATACAAACAACACGAAACCCATACTTTCTCAAATGTACATTTAAGACGACATAAAAGTTATGAAGTTCAAAATGTGGATATCTTACCTTGTCAAGAGGGATGTCCTTTGCCTTCTGCACCTTTAGATCTACTGCAAACGTGGATGAATCTGCTAGGATACCTCTAGCTTTAAGACTATCTGGAATATTCCCTTTGTATCTACCAGATACAATTAGTGGGGTATTAGAGACAAGGTCTGGAATATGGAAGGGATAGACCTATACAATTAAAGAGAGAGAAATGTAAGTAACAGATGAAGCTGCATGAGACATAAAAAACAGTAATATTTTCTGAATAATATGACTGAAACAAGAATCGTAAAACCAATAGATCATGGCCCCTAATGTACTAGGGGCGTTCGGCCGTGGGAGAGAGCAAGCAAACTGGACCTCCTTCCACGAGCCTCATTGTAGTAGGACTGTAGGAGAATAGGTTATTCTAACTCGTAATTTACGATAAACCATGGCCTTCAATGATACTCGCATGCCGTAACTTATGTATGCATTTTGAGTGAAATATGTCATGAAACAATCAGTTTCATATGCAAACCTTCTTACCCCCACCCAACAATTCAAATTTTGACACATGGAGAAAGGTCAAACGACAAGGAAACTTACTCTTGCATTCTTTTGCCGATAGTTACCATATTTCTCATAATATATAATTCCATATGGACTAATTAAAAGGTCTAGTCCTCCCCTTCCACTTACTTTCTTGATCTAATAAATAGATAGGGGTTGACCTAACCCCATTCCATACTAAGTGCTATTAAATAGCAAAAACACAAAATAAAAAAAGATTGTTGTAACTGATAAACCACAATACATAGCACTTTTGCATAGAAGTTAACCTCAAGTGCATCAAGACGCTCAAAGCTATCAATGGTTATATTGGCAAGAATAGTAGATGAAGCTGCAGTAAAGAACTTCTGCATTCGAATCTCCATCATATCTGTTCAAACAAGAACAAAAAAATGAGCCAAACTTCAAAATACATAATTCATCATCTCAAAACCAGAGCATATTATGTTACATGGTACTATGATGCATATTGAATGCTTAGTTATGTTAGATTTTATGGTACATTACAACATAAAAACGTAGACTACAGAGTAACACAGTGTACCATTAACAGTCTCAAATAAACTAATGAATGCATTCGATTTATTAGTTCGACTTCAGTTTGATTATTTTTTGGGATTCTTCCACAGTTCCCCAATATGAGTCCTTGTAAGGAAAATCTGATGTTACTGACAGCTCTGTATTAGATGTGAGCCTCGCATCAATTAGAATCTGCCGGTGACATCGAAATCTTGTAATTACAATCAAGATATTGAGTGTAATCTGATGCTCATTAGGAAAAAATGAGAGATGTTAGAGAAACATTTGCTCAAAACCATAGAACTGACCTACACCGTATACACCGTCACAATAGCCTCTGCCAATTGCTGCTAGCATTTGCAAGAAATGATAGTTACAGTAGGTCCCTGGAAAGTCATTACGCAGTTAGTAGCAAGTCAAATAAAGTCTGCATTATGAGAAATTGGAGTAGATGCAAAGAAAAATGTTTTGCCATTTTTTGAACACATTGAGGTGATAACCATCAAAGCGGGTGTGAAAAATCATGTACTTTTTGCAACTTTCTAGCATTCAGACAAGATCACACCGTTCAAAAAAAAAAAAAAGACAAGATCACTATTGGAGATGCTTTTAGCGTCATTAGTTGACTCCTGAAACAAAACCTTCTTATTGCCGTTTGTTCATGTCTTAAATATATTATGTACTCAAACATTAAATTGTTCAGTATGACCTAGTCAGAAACAAAGCACCATACCAAAGAAAATCCAATTCAAAAAATCCCTTAAAAATAAGACTCCTACAATCTAGTATCCTTGCATATTAGTCATCAGAAAAAGATATTGTACCAATGCCAAAAGTGGAAATACGCATAGATATCGATCTTGATTTTTTCATATGACTTTTCACAACATCGCAAATTTGTCTTTCATCTTCAACGGTTCCGTCAGTAAGAAGAAAGATGAGAGGAATTGTATCAAAAGTATTTGACAACATCTCTATTGCCTGAGAAAATACAAAAAGCAAACAAGGAGAATTAGCCCTATTACAGTTCCTTGGATATCAAAGTAGAAAAACAGAAATTACTGTATGTTAGTTATAAAGAAAGCTAAGTTCCTTGAGGTGAGCTCTCAGATTTCTGAAAGATATGCTGTAATAGACTTGAATACTAAAGCTTATGACTAATCCTTTTTATATCAGCAGGGGAAATACCTAGTAAACATGTTGTCAGACAATGCGGGAGTAAACCCTCACAACATATTACACAAGAGCAAAAAGGACACAACAAAAACATGCACCTAATCAACGCTTCACACAGGAGTTCACCGAAATTGAAGAAAAAATTTGGTCTATAGAAAAGATTCTGGTTGGACTGAAAAGACAGGCATGGCATTGGAAGTTGTCTATGTATCAGTTTTATACAAAAGAAAGTTATGTCTGAGTCTGGAAAATAGGTGCCTCTTTTTTCCAAATACCCTCCTTTTCTCATAAGTAGTAAAGACGTTGTTTATATAACTAGTAAAGATGAATAGAAGTATACTGCGTATAACCTATTCACGTGAAATACAAAAAAGAAAGTGAGTGATGAAACTGTTACGGGTACAAGTCATTGAAAAGGAGACTACCTGATTCAGAGGAAGCAAAATGTTTGTACCACCTCCTGCTATGAAGTTCATGTTTATCCATTCAATGGCCTTTTCAATTGTTTCCTTGGTTGCCGGCTCCAGCGATGATGAGAATAAGTAAGTCTCCCCATTGAAAGCTATTATGCTAAAGGAGTCCTCTGGGTTGAGCTTTGATAGGGCTGAAGATAGAACACTTTTTGCAATCTCAAGAGGTTTCCCCCGCATACTTAAACTTATATCAACAAGGAATACTGCGTCCTTTCTGAAAACCTATTAGAATCATCCAATAAGGTGAATCAAATCCAGAAAAAGGTAGCTATAAAATATGGAGAAAACTATTAACTATTAAGAAACTGACTAGAGCATGTCCAATGGTGTTCTTGAGTTCTTAAAATAAATTGCGTTGTACAATTATAATTTTGGATCAAAATCCCAGAAAGGCCGTGATGTCATGCTCTTCATCACTTATAAAAAGGTACACGCTATTTAAAAATTATAATAGCGGCCCAATAGTGGAAAACATTCTGAATAGTGTCACACAGAAGTTTGAAATAAAAACAAAGACGACTATGAAAAAATATGGTGCACTTATACTTTAGCTTAGAGCTTAGAGCTTAGAGCAACTTTACATTTTTGTCTACATTCTTCTTTTACCATCATTAAGCAACTTTAGCTTAGAGCTTCTGAGTCACTGGCACACTTATACTTTAGTTTATTCCAAAGTAAGAAAGCTAGCTAAATACTTGTCAATAGGAGATATATTGGGACTGCGTTATCAAAATAAAATCATTAGGTTCAAACCCGGTATAGGTATAAGTGGCACCTCCTCAACATGAGGTTTTCCTGTGTGACGTCGCAAAAACAGGAATAAAGCATAATACATAATAATAATAAAACCAAACAAACTTTATCTCCAATTACTTTCCCAAGTTGAAAGGAGGGGATACAAGAAGTGGGAAGTTTTTCTATTGCAAGCACAAGAAGTGGGAAGTTCTGCATGGGACATATGGTATATAATGCATCCATGATCGTCAACTTTTATATTTTGGGATACTAGTCCAAGTGGCCCACCCACGCCTTCTCTTTCAAAAATCTTGAAACTGTCTAGCACTCCAGCTCTCAAGTTGCAAAGGCTCCAAGGAGTTGATTTTCTAATTGATTTTAAGTGTTTTTGTTAAGGAAGATCAACTTTGAAATCCTTGCAACCACTGGAAATGCTCTTAAAACTAGAAGAGGACAATAACCATATTGCAAGGAAATAGCTACTCAATAATATAACTTGTTAACTAAATGAAAGATTCTATCAAATTCACATGATTGACGAAAAAGAATATATTTCCTGTAATGAACACCGTGCTATAATAAAAGAGATTCATAGAAAAAGGACGGTAAAATGCCACACCTTTTTACTCTTGCCATTTCCTGGAAAAAGGTAGAAGCAAAACATCTCCCTTTGATCCAAATCATGACTAGATGGAGATTGCAAGAGCAGCCCGCCAAATATATCACTTGAAGAAATCTGTGACATTTCAAACGGAAAAGAAATAAGGTAGATTCTAGAGATGCTATGAACTAATTCTGAAACAAACCGACCTTCTCCCTATAATCTAACTGAAGACAGAAACACTTAAAATGTTGTGATCAAGTTTCCTGCATTGCCTTTGGTATGCTTTTTTTAATACTCAAAAAGTGATATTGCTGAATAACTACATTTTCCGTTGTAGCTTTTGACTGGGGAAAAATCATTATGCAGCTTTTCACTAAAATATGACAATTCAAATGTTTGTAGTCAAAACGTGCAACCTCGTCAATATGTTAAAATCCATATTCATGCACTTTTTTTATTCTTATTTCCAAAAAAAAAGGCAGTTTGGTTATCCTTTAGTTACAATATTTTTTATTTGTTTCTAAGAAAATCTTGTCGTGAGTCTAAATATATCTGTACTCAAAGATAGTTTTGGACCAATAATTAAATATGTAAGAAGTATGAAGTCAAAAACAATGTGATTTGTGTCTCACCTGATATGAAAATTTGAAGTCAACATTGGACCATGAAAGAACATCTGCTTCGTATGAGAAACCAAATTTCCCGGCTTGGCGCCTTATCTCCTGAAATTTTAACTTACTAATCATCCTAACTATGTTATATAAATAGATTAAACTAATATCAATGAAAGCTTCTACCAAAACTCACCTTCAAAGGATGGCTAGCTGACCTGCATAAAACTTCTGTCCCAGTACCAGAATTCACAGACAACTGCATCTTTTCTCTCTTAGAGATTCTCTTCCCAGCGGGATTAACATACTCCGGAAAGCTAAACGGTATATTGAGGAAGAACTCACCATCATCAAATAATAATTTTTGAGACCAAGTAGCTCTAAGTGAAATATTTGAGCCTCCATCAACCTTGAAAGAATAGCAATAACAAATTAGCATTTAAGAGTTTTTTTTGCTTGAAAGAATATCACCAACGATCTTAAGATAACAAACAGTTCACCTGTGGTATCTTCGATGTAAATATATAGTGCTTTAGAAAACCCCCATCTTCAAATTTTGAAAATTTCTCCATGTCTATGTTTTCCTCAATGGTAACCAGTTGAGTGGAATACGATCTTCTACCAACATCAACTTCAAGACCTAGAATTGAACCCTGTTAGCCAAATCATGCCTTAATTGAGAACATACCACATAAAAAGACATATATGTATGTAAAGTGTAAACAACAGTACGAACATGATAACAGATTGATATTATTTAATTAGATCATTTTATTTTACAGTTTCTTTTCTTGTTATACATCAATACTCCAATTCTACGACAGTTAATATCCCATTTGGTTAATCACGATTCCTGTTTTAAAGCCAACCATATAACACCCCAGCTGAGCGGGTATTGGAAAGGCGCCTAGCCTAGCCTAATAGTGGTGATATAGTCCCACATCGCTTAAGATCCTGCCAGTGTATATAGTCTTTAAGTTAAGATTTCACTCTACATTTCACCGAGGCCTAATAGTGGTCATTATAATCAAATTAATTAGCAATTAAGCAAAACTAAAACTCACTTGTTCTCCCATGGGAATCGCGATACGACAATCACAACTCTTACTTCCCATAACACAATGAACTCTCCAAGAACCAATGAAGGTGACTACCGCAGTATCCAAATAACAATCAACACTGATCTCAAAACCATTCATTTGAAGTGGAATGAACGCAGGAGAATCACATCGACCATGAACATGAGGTTGATAGCTCGCTATATCAGGGTTATCAACAATAGCAGGATCATATATCATTGCATACACCATTGGAGCTGAAGGTAGATAAGAAGATGATGATTTGTCCATCGATATCAACTTTGGTGCTGAAACCACCGATCGATCTTTACCTAGATAGATCCGTTTCGCGAGTTTCAACCCGTCTTCGACTGATTTCATGAACTCTTCCGCCATTAATGAACACTGATTACTGATTGATGATTTAGGGTTTGGTGATTGTGATTGAGAGATAGAAAGAGGAATTGTTTTGAGTCCGTTGTGTTTGAAATATGGAGAGAGAGAGAGAGAGACAGAGAGAAACATCGATACAATCAAGTTTGCTCTTATTCGGGAGGCAACCAATGAGGGGCTGACACGTAAGTGCCGGCATAGAAAGTTTGCATTAATGCATTGTTGTTGGGGCACGTTGTGATGTTGGTACAGATAGGAAAAGACTAAAAAGGGAGATATGCAACGGTAAACTTTTTTGTTATTTTTTGTAATTACATTGTTCAATTGTTGTTATTGACAATGTTACAAATAAGAATTGGGGTGTGGTGAATGAGGAGTCCATTAAAATCACCACCAAATCGTGGCCGCGAGCTAGCAGGGCCGGCCCTGGCTTTTTGAAGTCCTGTGCGAAGAATTAAAATGGGCATTTTTTACTTGATTATTTTTATTTTATTTTTTTAGAGAGAAATTTTTTTTGTAGTGCTAAGCATAACATATGCATCTTAAGTGACTGAGTGTTGAGTGTTGAGTGTGGAGTAGTAGGTTTTCACGGCCATAAGTAGCAGTAGCTAGGTAGATTTATCCAAAACCACTCCCAAAACTCAAAATTCACGGTGGTTTTCGCTCTAAGCAGTTGGTGGATTTGAGAAAAAACAAACCCAAAAATTTACCTTGAGGGGTGGGTACAGAGATCTTCAAGCTGGGTTTTCATTTTTTTGATATCACGCTGCGTGGCATGATACAGCCAATCATAGACCACCACGTGGCAAAAAAAAATTATTGATTAGTGGAGCTATGCACTTCAGAAGGAAGGGGAATTCTTAAGACGATGGGCACTTCAGAAGGGGGATTTTTGTGATCCACTCATCTCATACAGATGTGTGGTTGTCATTTAGGGTCTCTTTAGGGTCAATTCGTTAGGGTCCCCAATCCTCTCTCTTTTACATTACAATATGTTGTATCTACTAGTGTTCCCAATTGCATTCTCCTGCTACTGCTAGGCTAGGAGATAAGATACTCTCACCAACATCAATTTGACAAGATGTTAACAAAACAACGTCCATATTATACATTCTTTGAGCTAGCTCGTGCAACATTTTGAAGTCCTCGATATATGGTTGCACTGGAACGGGGCTCTATGTTGGGGAGAAACTCGTTTCTGTGTCAAGTAGGCGTTTCACATGAAATGCTACTGCTAGTGTATATTTCAAAAAATTATGTTAAAATTGTTTATATAATTCGGAATTCACTACTTGTTACGCTTCATAGTCATTTCTTTGCGTTTCCCACCTTGTTTCTCGTATCGTTTCACGTTTCCGTATAAAAAATTAAAGGACATTCTCGTGTTCGCTTCACTTTCAAGTAACATAGTTTGCAACTACAAGTGGCCACTAAAATCTTCTTTAAAGTATACTTGTTTGGCTACTTGTGTGAGTCTTGCCTTCCAAAAAAAAAAAACTTGTGAGTTAGCTTAGGTAAGAAAACAGTATTTTTTTATTTTTTTTTGAAAGGCGACCTAAATAAAATAGCCATTGGCCTAGCATGTTTCTTGCAACTAACTCGCTAACAGGGCACGTAGGGCTAGAATTTGAGCATTAGAGCATCTCCTAAAATACCTCACTCACTTACTTTCCAAACACCACGTCACGTAGAATTTCCGTCTTCCAACATCACCTCACCCAATCGGGCACCCAAGTGTTGGGCATATGTTTGTTCTCTAATCAGGCGCCTAATTGTTTTTTTCTAATCGGGCGCCCAACATTTAGGCGCCTGTTACAAAAAAAAAAATCAACTGAGATACTGTTCGATGAAATTAGACCTCACTCACTCGAATTTTGGTACTTTAGGAGCTCCTCTTATAGGCAGCCACTCTAGTTGGCAGTTTATCAAAACAACAGACTTTCTGTTGTATCATATAACAAAAATATAAGCATCTCATTCGGCAGTTTTGACAACCAAGACCTCTCTTCTTCTCCCTCCAACAAACATGAAACAACAATAATCAGAGAAGAAATCTTTGTTAATCAATCACTGTTAAGTTTTCAATTAGTGTTTAGGACTCTTTGGGTTTCAATCAATGGCTCCTAATTCGAACGAATTTGAAGTAGACAACACTTTGCAAGCAATTTGTTATAAGAGAGGTTCACTTAAGCTTCTTGATCAGGTATGCACATATTTCTACTGTTTTGGTTGCATATCATATATATGTACTCACTACTACATCCTTTTTTATTGTACAGAGAAAACTACCACTAGAAACTGTCTATTTTGATGTTCGAGACGCTACTGATGGATGGTAAGTTGGTAACCATTTCTTTTATGCATTGTACGTTTTATATGCTAAGAAGATTGATATTGTAGGATTGCCATAAGGGAAATGGTAGTCCGTGGGGCGCCTGCGATTGCTATAGCAGCGGCGTTATGTCTGGCTGTGGAAGTATATAACTGGAATACTTATTATGGAGGGTCTGAGGATGCGGCTTCTTTTCTTTATAAGAAACTGGATTACCTCGTCTCTAGGTAAGTATGTATCAATGTATGTATGTTTTTTTAGATGTCAGTGAGCTTGAAATTATCGTTTTTATTTTATTTTTTATGTTAATGTATCGATGCAGCCGGCCTACTGCTGTAAATCTTTCTGATGCGGCAACAAAGCTTAAAGATGTTGTGTCGAAGGCTTCTGCCATTGCTTCAGATGCCAGAGCTGTTTTTGAGGTATTACACGTTAAATTTATGTGAAGTCCGCAATGAGTTATTTTTTATGTTTCACTTAGTCGGATGATAGTACTGATGAGTACATGGGTTATTCACCATTGGGGCGGAAAATATGTCCCAAGTTTTAGTATTCTCCGAATTTGTTTTTCTCGTGCCTAATAACTACAAACTATTCCCAATACAAGTGCATTTGTTTTCCGTTAAGTTTTCTGACGCGTGCTGGACATTTTTAGGGCTATCAGCTTCTACTTATTTTTGGAGGGCCATTTGTTCATGACATCCTTTTAATTGAGATGGCACTATTTTTTTTTACACTGGAACGGTGACGTTCCTTTTAATTGAGAGCATCCTTTTCATGTTTTTTATTGAGATTTTCAAACTTTACATCTATGGTTTTCCATAGATCCGAATTTTCTTGACCTCTCGATTTTATTTTAATGTATCGGAACAGTCACAGTAATGACGAGGGATGTCTTATTTTATTTTATTGCAGGCCTATATAGAATCTGCTGAAATCATGTTAAAGGACGATGTTGCTTCTAATAAAGCAATTGGCTCTCATGGAGCAAGCTTTCTTCGGCGCCAACTGAATGGTTCTAAAAACCTATCAATCCTTACACATTGCAACACTGGCAGGTCTCTCTAAAGTCTTTGATTATATTTTATAGCATTTATCTTTTGAGTTAATTCTTATGCGTGCTGTTTTTCAGTCTTGCAACCGCTGGATATGGTACTGCCTTAGGTGTCATACGTGCAGTTCATACCGAAGGATTTTTAGAAAGAGCCTTCTGCACTGAAACACGGCCGTTTAACCAGGTGAATAGTCAAGCTTCCGCAGATTACTATCACTTTGGCAGTAGATATACTTAACTGCTTCACTTTTATCAACATTTGAAAAATGCCAATTTATTTCTCAAACTAGGATACCACATAATTCTAATCTAAGACTAATTTATAGATTCTGGAATCAAATATAATTGCCATAATAACCAATTTCATCTACGTGTATATTCTTTTTTTACGAATGGGTTGAGGGTCTCCTCAAATGCAATGGTCGACTTTCTGGTACTGCCTTTTACAACATTTTTCCGTGTCTTTAATTCAGGGATCCAGGCTCACAGCCTTTGAGTTGGTTCATGATAAGATTCCTGCCACTTTAATTGCGGACTCTGCAGCAGCTGCATTAATGAAAAATGGAAGTGTTGATGCAGTCATTGTTGGAGCTGATCGTGTGGCTGCAAATGGTATATTCTTAACACACTGTTAAGAGAAATGTGATATAGTGGGGTACACAACGGAACTATACAGTACACATTGCAGGCGAATATTATTTTTGTTCATATATTGTGATGTCTTACACTATATATATGAGGATATTTTGTGATCGTGAAGAATTATTACATGACTTCTATGTACTCGTCGGCATTATATCCGATTCAAGAATAAATCCTGATGTTCTTATGGAACGGTATAGCGATGTTCTTAAGTAATGATATGTCATTGAAAGGTCATGATATATTGTTTCCATTTTTTTTACTTGTCTCAAAGATAACATATTTTTTTTTTTGTTCATGCAGGTGATACTGCTAATAAGATTGGAACCTACAGCCTTGCGCTTTGTGCTTTGCATCATGGCATTCCATTCTATGTTGCTGCACCTGTAACTTCCATTGATTTATTTCTTTCCTCTGGACAAGAAATTGTTATTGAGGAAAGGTCTCCAAAAGAGTTGTTGAATTCTCGTGGTGGGAATGGAGAGCAAGTGGCTGCATCTGGGATTTCTGTTTGGAATCCGGCTTTTGACGTCACCCCTGCTAATCTAATAACTGCAATTGTAACAGAAAAGGTCTTTCTCTTTCTCTTTCACACACACACACACACACACACCCACACAAATGAATTTGTAGTTATTCCTCCATATTCTAGTTAAAGTTGCTAGAGTTTGAGGAATCTACCACTCAGTCTTGTTAAATTTGAAGCCTATTGGTCTCAAAATTAGTGCAAAGAGTAGGCTGTGATGACAAAAAAGAAGAAAAGAAATAAACATCCTCATTTCACTCTATTGTTACATGTTATCTGGATTTTCGAACAAACTGTTATCCTCCTATGATTACATTGTTGTACCTATATGTCACTACACATTCACATTACTTTGAAGATGATATTAGGATGTTTGTTTTGTAGTTTGATGGGTCTCTTGGTGCTATGTTTTAACAGGGGGTTGTTGTTAAGACCGGGAGTGATAGTACTTTCGACATAAAGGATTTCGTAAAGAGGTCATCATCACCTGCTTGCGCTAGTGAATAGAGCAGTTTGAGGGCTTATCAAAAAAGAGGATAGGAGTTTGATGATTGATGTATTTTGTTTGTGAGTTGAAGGTTTGAATATCCTTCATACTTTTCCCAGTATACTAATAAATGTCACCTATTATGCTTTAGTTCTTTGTTTTTGAGGAAATAGTACAGAAGAATAGATGTTTTTCCCTGTGAGATGCAAACAAATCTCTTATTTCTTCTCTTGCCATGAAAAGAGAAGATAATAAGGACGTTTTGATTCTTAATTTGCAAGCATATACCCTTCTTAATACTATTCCTATGAGAAATTCCAAGCAATGTATGCAATCAAATTTATATTTTTGGGATCTCAATATTAAACCTACAACTCTAAACACTTTTTGCAATTTTTTACCCTCTGAAAGTTGTTCATAGCATCATATTGTCTCATGTGATTAGGAATGTTGTACACATTCTTCTCTCCACAACGGCTAGTAGACCTAATTCTTTGGGACACGTACACACGAACGAGTTCAGAGTTCATGCACGTAAAGTCAGGAAAGAGCCGTTGTAAATAACTCGAACGAGTTCAGAGTTCATGCACGTAAAGTCAGGAAAGAGCCGTTGTAAATAACTCTATAAATATCTTTGTATTTCACTTCAAAAACACATAACAAAATTATACTGTTCATCTCTCTCTCTCTCATTACTCGACAGTTTATCTCCTCATCACTTTTACGGTTTCGCTGAGGTGCTAATACGTAGCCTCATCACTTTTACTGTTTCGCTGAGGTGCTAATACGTAGGCTCCGGTACTGAGACTTCTATATCGATTACTGCTTGTTGTATCCTGGAATAGATTAGACTGTCAGTACCTGTACCTCGGGTAGGTCGAAATACTCTTCAAACAAAATGCAATCTACACCTCGAGCCTTTCTTTTGCTGCTACTGAACTTCCGGCCTGCTGCTCTATTACTACTACACTTCCGACCTGCTGCTCTATTACTACTACACATCCGACCTGCTGCTCTGTTATTGCTGTATATCTCACCTGTTGTTGCTGCTGTACCTCATTGGCTTGCTGCGACACAGAGTTACTGCTCCGTTATGGGGAAAGCTATTTTACATATTCCTGAATTTATTTCTACATAAACCAATTCCAAGGCAAATATAGAATTGCATTATTAGCATCATTAAGAGTAAGAACACGAGACATCAAATCCGTGTTAGTCTTAACAGATTTAACAATTACATAGATTCGTCCCCCAAACAAACAATGCTCCATACTGAAACCCCTTAACAAATTAAACACACTTTTTTTTTTTTATCAACTTCCATCTTCAATCAAATGGATTACCATCCTAGTCTTTATTCTCTTGAAATCTGATACTCGACTGTACTGCAAACGAAAGATTCAAAAACACTAAATCAGCTTGACTAAAAGGAAATTTTAGTTATGAAAGCAATTATAGTCACAAGATATCCGAATTGAAAGGATTTTGCCCCCATTAAATCCTTGGACTCCAAATTGTCTATATTCACTAGTTTTTGATGGAGATAAATTGACTTATGTTCTGATATTTATATGGATATTAGACTTAAGTCGCGCTGTTTAGCAAAAAAATAATCTTAGTCCTCGATTTACAGTTTGACCGAGGTCAACTACAATTGACTGCAGTTGACCCAGTTCAAATCTGGCAATTGTTTGACAAATACTAATACCCTTATGTTCAACACGTGCAAATCACGTGAAATATTGTTTAAATTTAAAATTTGTTGACACGTGTCATTCATTTGTCGGTTCTAAATCAAACTTAAAAATTATATTGCCCGATTACTACACGGTAAGAATCTTAAGGCTGTGGTTTATTATTTAATTTAAATTCAAAAGGGGCAAAATTGTCTTTAATATTTGTTGATTTGGGTCAATTGCAGTTGACCTGGGTCAAGCTACAAATCGAGGACTAAGATCGTTTTTTTGCTAAACAACGGGACTTAAGTCTAATATCCGTATAAACATCAGGACTTACGTAAAAAAAAAAAACTCTTTTAAGATTTCTAAAGATTTCCTTCTTATCCTCTTTTATCTTTTCCTATATTTTTGTACAATCTTAAACAAAAACTTTTTATACAATTTCCAAGTGGTGGGATAGTCGGATAGAGACGAAGACATGCATAGGTATCCTTTTAGGCAATTGCTAATATTGGAAACTCTTGCCAATTTGAGTTGAGATAGAGTTCCTATATTGTAGGCATTATTGTGGTGGATATGTATGCAGGTATGCATAATTAGGAGTTCTTGTGAGTCATGACTGCTAATATTTCTCTTCGTTGCTAATAAGATGATTTACCTTTGATTGTACTCCAAGTCACTCCTCAACTCTATATGAGGAGCAGTCGTGTATAGAGAGAGGAGAGACCCATATCCTCCTCCTCCTCCTTGAAACATCGACCATTGTCTCTTACAATGTTTGGGTGTCTATTGTTTGCATTGCTGAACTTTTGTTGCTGGTTTTGAGAGACATCTTCAGTATAAGTTAGCACTGTTGCAGTGATTTTGACTTACGTAGTTTGAGGTGTTTATATTTACACCTCGATTAAAGGTCATATAATCACTGCAACCGGGCCAACTTATGCAGAAGATGCACTCATGGATGTTGAAGGTTATTACTACATAATATCAACTTAAGGTATGTTTTTTCACTCTTAATTTAGAATGCTTTATTTGTGCATTATTGTTACCATGTTTATGATCCTTGAATCTCTGATATTTTTACGAATGTTCCGAGCCATACTAGATTACAAACACATACCTTGAATCTTTGGTATCCTTGTATAATTAGAAATTGTTGGATTTTAAACTGAATGTGAGTCTATTTTTGGCTTGGTATCAAGCAATTTGTTAACCTTTACGGTATTCGAAACTTGTAGCAACAAACTCTCCTTAGCTAATAAAATAATTTAGGATTGATTAATTGTTTTCCAAGCCAATCATAAAGAATCAAGTCTATGTATTAGTAGTGGTCCTATAGAGAATGGAGAGACGGCCGAAGTATTGAAACATCTCTAGTTTAAAATCGATCTAGTCGTTGCTGTTGTTGTACACATAATGGAATTGCCAAGTCTGCATCTCCGTTTAAGGTGTTTTTTATCTTTTCTTTTTAATTTTAATTTTTTTTGGCAAGGCAAACCGGTATTTAGGGATCCATAACCACACTAACAAAGCCCCAAAAGGGTTTCAAAAGCTCAAAGATCCACATGCCCCCAAGGGTTCAGCCTATTCTTATCTCATATGCCTTAGGGCATCCACAACTGTCAAGAGGGTGGATTGGATGAATTTCAAGGTGAATCCACCTCAATCCACCCCACAACAGTTTGAAATCCACCCCAAGGTGAATTCACCCCAGCGCAATTTTGAACCGCATGCTTGAAATGGACGTCCCAGATCCTCCCACGTGTTTCAATTTGAGCCATCAAAATCCCAGTGCACTTCTAAACCGCGCGACAAACTTGGTTTATATATATACGCGCAGTTCTAAAGTGCGTTTAATCTGAGTCATTGGATGGGAGCCATGTGTTTTAATCTTAAATGTTATATGTGTACGCGCACTTCAGAACCGCGCGGCGTGAATTCACCATCAATCCACCCTCAGGGTGAAAAATCCTCCCAAATCCACCCTTGAATGCATGTTCCTCTTGCCACGTCACGTATTCACCTAGCTGCTGGGAGATGAATTGGGTGGAAAAGATGGTGAATTTGGAATTCACCCTACCACGTCAGGGTGCACCTAGCTGTTGTGGGTGCTCTTAGAGCATCCACAACATCCTCCTTAAACTTATTTTAGGGAGGCAAAAAGTAATAAAATGGCTTTTATAGTCTCCCTATGAGGCTCCCTATCCCTATTTTTTTTTTCTCTCTCTATGGGGAGTCTAGAGAAATATTTGGTGAGCCACGTAAGACTCTTATGTTATGTGTAAAGTTATTTTAGAGGTTTAAAGTTAAAATAATATTACGTTTTGCCTTTTATTTTTAAACATAACTAATTTTAAGTGGTTTAGGTAGTTAATTTTGTGATGTGGCTCCTTTTTGTAAGGAGTCTGCGTTCCTGTGGATGCTCTTAGAGCATGGCCAACAACTAGGTGAAGGATGATATGGCAAGGCGAAAACCATCATTCACCTTGTTTGATCACCAATCCACCCACAACAGCTAGGTGGCTCTGCTGAGCAGTCCACCCAAAACCTACCTTGAGGGTGGTGAGACCACGTGTCTGAACTGTGTGTAGGATAGTCAACTCAGAGGGAGCCACGTGTCCCCTATGTTTCCCCAAAATCTTCTCTTTAGTATCTCTCTCTTTAAAATAGGTTGTATATTTCTGAAATATATTCATTAATTCTGATCATTTCCTTAGTTTTGATGATATTCTAATCACTTCTGTGTGTAGGATAGTCATACTTGAGAAGTTTTCCATGAGGTTTAGCCTCGAGAATGTCCATATACCAATCGTGAAGACCAAACTTTGTGCTTGCATCACTGAAATACACAATACCATCCTGTGTTTCACTAGCATCATCTGCAAACCTGTTCAGTTATAATTAGAGTCTTAGAGGAATAGTTCAAATTTTTCGTTATTTTAAATGTTACGTAGCTGTGGAGATCAAGAATGCAATTACCGAATCTTTGAACCGTTAACTTGTGACATAAGAATGGTTATGCCATCATCATCAACCTTTAGCAACCCCTGGAAATTACAATAATAATCTATTCATTTAGAAAACCAATTTAAAGGATTAACCAAATCTTGTACTATCAGCATCGCAATCCAAAAGACCGCCCTTCACTGATGCTGTATTTCCAAGTAATGCGTTACCACCGATCATCTTCCAATTCTGCCACAACCCGCTTTTATCTAACCTTTTAATCCAACCATCTCTTGTAGCCGTGTAAAATGTGCCTTGTTTATCTACACATACAGATTCAGGTCTGTCTAGAAACCCTTCGCCAAGCCCGGTCACTCTCTAGAAACATAAAAATAATGTACACCCCCAAGAAATTAAATCACGGCACCATAAAAAATATCAAGAATGTTCAGTTGCCTATTTAACTTAAAGTACCTGTATGTCGTTGTTCCACGGGAAACTTCTAAGAGTAGGAGGAAGAAGCTTAAGGGAGTCGGGCGATATGGGCGAAAAGAAGAAGATTTGAGCTAAGAAAGCCAAAAGACATCCTAACAAAACGCCTTTGAAGGTCGATATGTATCGCTCTGCATTCATCGAAGAGGCCGATAAGTTTATGAGGTTATGAAAGAGTGATGCTTGAATGTTCAAGCCATGATGGGAATCAAGGTGAATCCAATCCACCCCAAATCTACCCACAGCAGTTCGATCACAAATCAAGGTAAATATCACTACGCGCGGTGTCACTACCCGCAGTTCTGAACTGCGCGGCATAATAAAAAAACATTAGATCTTGCCACGTGTCTCCAACTGGAGCGTCCATTACCCAGCGCGCAGTTCAGAAGGGCGCGGCATGAATCCACCAAAAATCCACCCTCAGGGTCAATTTTTTATCGCCACATCACAAATCGACCTAGCTGCTATGAGGATCGGAGGGTGGAGTTGAGGGTGAATTTGCAAATCCACCTGCCACGTCAGGGTGTTCCTAGCTGTAAACAAGTTATGAACACTTTCTGCCATTTTTTACCCTCCAAAAATTGTTCATAGCGTCATATTGTCTCATGTGATTAGGAACGTTGTGCACCGTGTCAAAACCTCAAAGCCGAAACATAATATGTTTAATATTCTCCCTGTTCATAACTTAATATTCTCCCTATTTGCGGTTTACTTAATACACCCATGAGAATTAGAAAAGAAGTTTGTGTATATGCTTCTTTAGATTTCTTCTGTGGAAGGTCATGGATTTTAGACTTTCAAGTCGTTGGACATGCAATGCAACCCCTTTCCAAACATGAACCTTAAAATGCATTATGAATGGATATTGATTGTTTCGTGCTTATCTATTTCTTTCGCATGACATATTTTGTTAGCATGAGCATTTATCTTATTTATTTGACTTCAATCCAAAATTGTATGTAGATTTGTAGACAACTCGTGCCCTTTCGCTCAAAATGTACACCAGCTTGTTTAATCTGATACAATGGAAACTCATGAGATATTGGAGAATACCAAATGCTCAAAATGTACACTGGAAACAATCCGTGACATTTCTTCCCAACTTGTTTAATCTGATACAATGAAACTCATGGTTTATTACTTTTTTTAGTAGGATTGTTGATATATAGTTTTTTTGGTTTGTTGTTTAATTGTTGTAGTGGTTATATCAAAAGAAGTCTAACTGCACATCATTTTAAGCCAAACAATTAATAGTCTCTTTAATTTGCAAACACTGAAACTTAATTGGTGTCGCGATCTTCGTAGACTTCTTGATGAGATGGGAAACTTGGTTAGCTTGAGGCAACTTGAAGCTGAGCATACAGACTTGGAAGAATTACCTGAAACAGTCGGTAATCTATTCAATCTTCAAACACTGAAACTTGATTAGTGTAACAATCTTCGTAGACTTCCTAATGATATGGGGAAAATGGTTAGCTCGAGGCACCTCGAATTTGAGGGATCTAGTCTTCAATGCTTTCGTGGAGGAATTGGGAAATTAATAAATATTAAAGGTGTTGTGGAGGAGGCAATTTTGAAAGCTAAAGAATACCTCTGCCATCTGGAATTGAGATTCAACTCTAGGTCCTTAAATGATGATGAGGCAATGAAGAATGTCCTTGAATTACTTGAACCACATTCCCAAGTTGGATGGAGTTTCCGAATTGGGAAGGAAGATCAATTACTTGAACCACATCCCAAGTGTGGCTCGCTCGAGATATGAAGAAAAGGAAAGTTGGGTACTTTCTATTAGATGTTTTATTCTAGCTTATTGTATTCACTTACAAAAATAGTACTAGAATTTGAGTAAAAATAAGTATTAATCTATTAACTCAGATCTACGTATCCTATACGTTAGATTAGATCGTGCAATTAATACTAAAAAATAAAATAAAAACATATTCCATAGAGAGCATTTTTGTCTTTTGATCCACTAATTCTTCGCAGTGCTGATAACGTGTTGGATATCAAACTATCCTTGGTTAAGCAATTATACACAATACATACACAATATGGTAATACTAAGCATATGAGAGAGAACTTGATTTATTGATAGGTTGTTCTGTGTTACAATATTGAACTCTTTTGGGTGTTAAATACTCTCTAGAACTCTCCCCGTAAGTCCTACCTGTTGGGATTCCCTCGGCATGAGGTTGAAGTCCACATTGAAGCCTTGGAGGTTTAGCCGAAGAACTGGGGACAGGACTCGGGAGTGTTCGTGGTGGTACCGAGCGTGTTGCTCGGGTACCCTTATCCGTAGTGGTACCGAGCAGATTGTTTGGTAGCTTTTATCTGTTTCAAAATTTATGTTGTAACCCTAATATGACTCTCTCCTATATATATGGAAGCCTATTAGGGAATTGGAGTTATGCTTCGATGCAGGTTCTCTTTCGATATCATTACCCATACAAAATGGTCTCCACTCCAAACTCAAGTATCTAGATATTTGGTATTCGCCGCATTCAACACTTCCACAAGGCTTATCACAACTCAAGGCACTCCAAACTTTACAAGTACACTACTGCAATTCCTTATCGAGTATGTGCGACGAAATACAGCATCTAACCTCACTACAAAGATTGGAAATCTTTGAATGTCGTATCTGGGACCACGTTGCCAGAAGAAAGTAGGAGAGGACTAGAGCATCATATCTCACATCCCAAACATTCACATTGATGGGAAGAAGGAAGTAGGAGAGGACTAGAGCATCATATCTCACGTTTGCACACGCCAAAGATGCACAGCTTGTTTTGTAAGGTTAGAAATTCAGCTATTATTTCAGTTTCAGTTTAAACTTGAAGTTGATGAAGATATTATTGATGAAGATATGAATAAAAGAGAACATTGGTACTTTCTATTAGATGTTGTGACGTCTCTCTCCAGTGTGTATATTAATAATGTTTATGCTTATATTTGGGTACTTTCTATGTTTCATTCAAGCTATTGTATTCACTGTAGTGCCCCGTTAATTTTTTCTTTCTTTCTTATTTGTGTTCCAGTTGCTATTTACTTAACTTGTCTTGGGAGTACCTTAGCATGTTTGCTTTAGCTTTTGAATGGGAGGAAACTTGGTCAAGACCCACCACCGAATTCCCAAACTCTTCTCCAACTCCAACTCCTTCTCCTTCAACCTTTCTTCCCTCTTGTAATTTTGAAATCAGGAGAGAGGGTAGCTAAACCCCAAACTTATTGTTTCCATTAACCTTTAATCTTTGAAGAATTCTTTCAAATCCTTCATCATTGGTGTGGCTAGAAATTCTGAGCGAGTATATCGAGAGTGGTTTTTACTGTTCTAGGGAAGGGAGGAATCTTTGCTTTGCTTTGTTTTGCTCAGCATTAGCATTCTATCAGGCAAATGCATTTATCCTTGTTCATATGGATGATTAGTTTGAGAAATCTACAATTATTGAGCATGCTTTCTAGTGTGTATCAATCTTATATAGTTAAAATATAATATATTACTGATGGTCTTAAAATCCATATTTGGTCAAGTTATACATCCAGGGGTTATGACAGGTATTCGCTATTACTTTGTTTTAATTTGCATAAGAAACGGCTTAACCATAGTTACTCATACTTGGATGTCATGTTGTTGTTGAATGTAGATACATATGGGGAATTACTCTAGGAGTTACTATTATCTTGTAATCCATGGATGCATTTTTCAAGCTTCATTAAGGAGATGCACCTGGTAGAGGTGTTCTTTAGTCTTATTTTTAGTTGTTGAACAAATGTAGTTCTGTAGTGATATAGGGAGCGTGTTAGAAACTCAGGAGTTTTCCTTACCATCTTTAAGTTGGTACTTTTCATGGAGAGTAGGACTAGATATTGTGGGCGTTTACTCTTAGTGTTGCTATGTAAGTTAGTCGATTCATTTTATCTTAGTAATGAGTACATGTAGTGTTTCATCTTATCTTAGTTAGGGTACGTTGAGCAACGTGATGCATACATTAGGCAAATGATCAGAGGTTGAGCTATGTTGTATTCTTTTATGATTTTTGTACTAGAAAACAAAAGCATGTCTATGGTTTACAAGACACTCATTTGACCATAAGTTATGATTTGTAGGTAGGGATTTATAGTTAGTAAGGGTATTGGGTCTGATCTATGTACGAGCTTGAGTTATCTATTAAATGTAAGTGATATTAGTGGTTCCACACTTAATTCATGTGGTATACTTGATAGCGATTTAGGAATAAGGTGATTAATGGCTCCTTGCTTACCGAGCTTATGATAGTTGATTTAGGAACGGGTTTAGGTATTTCAGTCATGGAGGCATATGGATTTTGGTACTTTATTAGGCTATTTACAGGCTATCATTTTTTATTGTTGATGATTCTCATCTGATTAATTACTTAATCCAAAGGGGGATTACTCCACCAGGTTGCGTTGGTTAATAGAAGTGACTTATTTCATTTCTTAATCAGATATATATCATGGACCTTTGTAACTTATGAAATTGTATATAGAGTGTGAATATGTGGGTTGGTGATGAGTACTCCTTACACTAAAGGGCCCTTATCTAAGTCATATGGTTATATGATAACTTAGTTTTTAGGAATAGCTTATACTAGTATTTACATATAAATCTTGAGTTAAGAATGTGTGATATTGGAAATGGTTGGACACGTGTGGTCTGACATTAGAGGTATGTTAGCATAAACACATTAAGAGATATTAGTTATATCTACTTAGGATAAGGAAGCCAGGTGATGGGCATTATTCATAGGGAGGTTAGTATTCTAAGGTATGAGTAGAGTAAGCGGGTTTCTTATATCATTAGGACATTTGGGCGAGTACTTTACTCTAGAACTTAGATGATCCCTTGGTTTGTCTTTTGTGACAACCATTTAAGAGAATGGATTTTTCATGATTCAGTAGTACGCGACTTAGATTCGCTTTGATACTTAGAGTTTCTTTTTGATATAGTCACACTTATTGGGCATGTTACGACAGATAGTATTGAATGTTGGAGTTTTACTTCATTTGATAGAGTCCCCACTTGTTATTAAAGTGAGGGTAGATAGATCATCTGGTCGTAAGAGCGGTAGGTCTTTGGATATAGTCTCAGATACTGATTAGGCAGGGGCAAACAGATTATTTAATTTTTATAGGATTCAAACTTCTTTCTTTCATTCATGCATAGGATAAGTTAGAGTCATGTACACAGTAGGGCTATGTTGTCAGGGTCCTTGGGTTCGAATCCCTAAACAAAATATAAGGTAACTGTTTATCAGTGTTCCCGGGTTGCAAGTCCCTAAATTATTTCTCTGTTACTTCTCGGCTCTATGCTAAGCGAGCATCCCGTAGGTAGATCCCTAAAAGTTGAAAATAATTCAGGCTTTAGACTTGTAGGTTAAAATTCTTTGAACACCCTGATTAGGTGCATTACCCGTTAATTCCTGGCTCACTAAAAAGGAATTCGTCAATCCCTGGTCGCCAATAAGGGATACGCTTCTGTTGAGGACAGAAGGGTGCGAGAGTGTGGTCCCACTAAATTAAAAGTGACCATGTGTACATCGTCTATTAGTTATCCCCCACACCTAATAATACTCTATAATTATTTATAATACCGGTTGGCGTCGACGCTTAAAAATAACATTAATAATTGAACCTCATTTCCTCAAAGCATTGCATCATTTATATATATTTATAGGATATTAGTTTTACTTAGACCGTCTTCTTGAGGACTCGTAGCTTGGTTGATTTTCTCCTATAATTCCGTTGGATTCTTTATGTCTCTTTTTTGTGTTTATCTTGGTCTATCTTATCTTATGACCTTGGATATTTGTACTTGCTGGGCGTTGCTTGCTGACGCCTTGCGCATATATACTTTTTCAGGTGAATAGTTGCAGTAGCGATGATACTAGTAGTTGGAGCAAGCTGGACTTGTATCTTTTGGAGTTTTTGCTATCCTTGTGGTATTATTTATCATTTCTATTTCTTTTAAATTTTCTTCTGCTGCGTAGTTTCTTAGTGTTGTAGATGTATTTACGATTTGCTTTAAATTATAGTACGTCTTTTGGGGGTTCATCTTTAGGATGCCCGACGTTACACCTCAGAATTCGCGTTCTTAATAGTTTATTAAGAAATCAATTTTGGGGGCGTGACATTCACGTACAATGTAACGATGAAAACAAAGTTTATTTGTTGGTTGTTTGAATTTCTGAGGGGTTTACGTGCACATATAGATGTGTTTTTGCACCGTTCCACTTAGCTGGAAGTGACTAATGAATGTAAATGAATCAATCCCGAAGTCAAATTAGATTTTCTATTGACACCAGCCAAATCATGATCCAATAATGACCGAACCCGTATGAGATCAGCACGTACAGAGATCCCTGCAGAGCAGACTATTATAGAACCGTCCACGATTAGACCCATTTGTAGACGTTTATCCAACCTCCAAATTATGAAACTAAAAAAGTAAAATTTGCAGGTAATTATACTTATACCAAAATAAAATCTACAAATTTATTTTTACCAAGCAACCATAGATCAGTGAATACAACTGAAACTAGAGCATAGAAAGTAGAAAAATAATTATGTCAAAATCTTTTCTAGTGCAATAGGTGTCACGGGTATATTTTTCTCCAAATCCTGCGCGACCTTCTCTTTGGCAAGCTTCTTGAGCTTACCACGCTCGATATCTCCAGTCATTTTTCTTTTGTACATCTCTGCGAATGTGATTGGCTTGTCAAGTATCGATTTCTCCCCATCTCGGATCCTCAAAGGGTACACTGCTGCATCAGGCGCAGGGTTCTGGAATGTGGCGATTGATAGACGACTGTAGTTTGAGTTCACCACTGCTTGATGATCCGCGTTCTTGAACCTCCCATTGCTCAGATACTGCACAAAATTAATGGGAACATAATATATTAGAACATGATTGATCTTGTTGTTTATATAAAAAAATGTGTAGTGAACTCACATGGCCGTGATCGCCGAGGTTGACAACAAAAGCTCCTTCGACGGGCTGAACCGTGATCCAAGTCCTACCATCGTCTCTAGTTGCTTGGAGCCCGCCAACCTGATCCTGCAAAAGAAGTGTAATGGTACCGGGATCTGTGTGTCGCTTTAGCCCAAGTGTGAGATCAGGTTGTGGGCATTTTGGATAGAAGTTCACGACGACCTTCTGATCCATATCTACGCAGGCCTTAGTTAGGGAGTCCTTCTCCAGGTCCATGGCCTCCGAGAGGACCTCTAACAACTTGCATGCTAACCCCATTAGTTTCTCGCTGTAATCTTTTGTGGCGTCCAACCATCCCTCGGGCTTGTTAGGCCACCTCGAGTAGTCACGGGTGCGAATGGGGTATGAGAAGTAGGTCATAATCTCGCGCCAGTCCTGAACGGCCTCACCCTACAATTTATTGCATGAATAACGTTAATAAAAAAACTCAAATCGATCACCTAAAAGTTGCAAATCGCAAAGAACATGTTGATCATTACCTGTAGGTGACTAGAGACGATGAAACCACCTTTCTTGCCACCGGTCATATCAAACTTCAGCTTCTCCTCTGGAGGCAGAGCGAAAAACTCTCTAGCGAGACGTGCCATTTCCGTTATAAGACTCGTATCGACCCCATGATCGACAACCTGGAAGACACCCCAGCCTTCACAGGCCTCCACAATCTTCTTACAAATTTCTCCCCTCCTCCCCTCAGTTTCATCGATTCCAGCTAGTGAAATGACCGGAATTTCGCTGCTGAAATTGTTGTAAGCAACTTTTGGTCGCTCGTCCTCGTCCCGTACAAAATTCTTCCTTAGAGTTTTCTCTACAACTAGAGCTGTGAGTGTTGATGGACCCTTCTCCATTACTATCTCCTTAGTTAGCTTTGTAGCTTTGCCTTTTTTGTTGTTGTATTTATAGGCAGAAGTAAAGGTGTAAGAGCTTAATCTACTTCTTGCTTCAGTTAGTGCCACATTCAAAGAGTCTAACTTCACCGAAGACTTTCCCTTCAATTAATTAGTTGTATTAGTCCGCCCGCATTATGGACCATTTAATTTTTTATTTTTTATTTTTTATTTTTTATTTTTTATTTTTAACTTCACCGATAGACCACTAGACCATTGAATTTTTAATTTTCATCGTACTAGTGTCCAATAAATGGGCGTTGAAGTTTTAGGAGTCGTGATATATCAGCAGCCTCAATTATTGGTATGGAACACTGGGAGGAGTGGGTGATAAAGACGACTGCAAATATCAGTGTCATGCCTCTTCTTCAAGAACTGTCAATTTATTGTTCCCCTTTGCTCAAGTCATTGCCATACCAAATCTTATCTTCTTCATTAAGGGAAATGACTATAAACAGTTGTCCACATTTGGAGTTCTCGTACCTTCCCCCGTTTCTGGAGAAGTTAGAGTTATGACCGGATGCATGTCAAGGCTGAGAAACGTTTGTACACGCCCAAGATTTACAAGTTGTTAAATTGTGATGATTGTATTGGTTGAATTGTGATGATTGCTAGGTTTCATTGTTAAATTGTGATTGGCTTATTTGGTTGGTTTGTTGAATTGTGATGAATAAAATGCAGTTTATAGGATGGATCAATATGATGATGAAACATTAGAATTAGAGGTCATTGCTGCGGCTGCAACCACTGCAGTTAACCTAGTATTATTGTTGATTGAGGCCACCCAATATGACAGAAGACCTTCTGTCAATAGGAGGGAGCACAGGAATGCAAACTTACATTGGTTGTATGATGAAAGTGATATTATCTGTCATAATATGTTGCGAATGAATAAGGCTTGCTTCATTAGTTTTGGTGATATGCTGAGAGGAAAGGGTTTGAGAGCTAGCAAACATTTAGATGTTGAAGAACAGGTGGCAATATTATTGTTGATTGTAGGTCATGACACTAGGTTCAGGCATGCCCAAGCTTCGACCATGAGGTCATTGGAAACTATTTCCAAGTATTTTCATGTTATTTTGAAGTATGTTTTGAGGTTGCGTAACGACTTAATCAAACATGCAACTCCTGACTTATCTCTTGCCACTATAAACAATCATTATGTTTGGGCTAACACTTCCTTCTAGGTATATATATTTACTTCTGTAATAGCCTATTTTCAGGATTCAAATTTAGCCTTTACACCATATGTGTTTAAAACGCTCAAGAATAGTAAGTGGTAGATAACAAGATAATTTAGCGTGGAAAATCTTTGAATAAGCTAAAAAACACGACCTCTCTTGAGGATTTGAGAAAGAGATAATGATATTAAGATTGTTTGTTTATTACAATAAGTGTTCTAAGTATATGTGATGTTAGAGTGAGGATTCATTTGTCCTTCATCTAGAATTCTTTGGTCTTATTTATAGGTCTTATAATATGACCGTTTGACGACTATTAAGATTTTTAATGATGGACGTTACAAAATATATGTTAGATGTTCTTTGAACAGATTGTGTAACATTCTGATCTTTGTTGCTTCGTAACGGCTTCATGGATGACTGTACATTTGCTTAACTTGAACTGCTGATGTAGAGGTCGAAAGTAATGATTAAAACTTAGGGATACTGAATATGTTGATGAGGTCGAGGACGAGGTATGAGTCTCAGAGGCGGAATAAGTTATTACAGTTGTCTTGCTTCTGTTTGTGCTATAAATGTGTCACGTGTTCTGTTGATGAGGTCGAAAGTTCGTATGTTGGTCAAAGATGAAGCATGAGTTCGAGATACGGAATAAGTCACTCAAACTTCAAGGTTGGGTTCATATTTTAAGTACAAGTTGATGACATGGTTTATTTTCTTTAGGATTGTGTTGGAGCAGTGGATGACACATTCATCCCTGTAACAATCCCCCTTGAAAATCAACCTAGGTATCGCACTAGGAAGGGGGATATAAAGCAGAATGTGTTTGCTGCTTGTTCCTTTGACATGATAAATAACTGAGATATTTGCTGGATGGGAAGGTTCAGCTCATGATAGTAGGATCTTGAGAGCTGCAGTTAATGATGACATGTATCTGTTTACAGTGCCTAGAGGTAAATGATAGTGTATTTATAATATCATTCCTAATATTTTACTTGTAATTTTTTGTTTGCAATCTTAATATGCACAATTTAACTTTTTTCAGATCATTACTACTTGGGGGATACTGAATTTCCCCAAGCCCTTAGTTTTTTAGTTCCCTATCGAGGTGTACGCTATCACCTTAAGGAACATCAAGAGGTGAATAGTCCTCAGACTCCACAAGAGTTATAAAATTATCGACACTCCCAGCTAAGGAACATCATTGAGCGTCTGTTTGGGGTCATGAAGAGACGTTTTGCTTGTTTGCGCACATAACCCCATTATCATTCACAACCAGATCATAGAGGTAGATCTACGTGACAACTTAGAAGACCCAAATACAAAGGAAGATGAATATGGAGAAATGCCTCATGAAGAGATAGGAGCATTAGGGGGAACTGAAGAATGGATCAATTTTAGGGACCACCTGTGTGCAAACATGTAGCTTGAGTATGTCAACTCTGGCCACTATCATCCTGCCTGAGTCATCTATTTTGTACTATTTTTATTTATTTGTTTACTACTATTTTATTGTATCCTTTATTATGACTATGGTATGAATTCACTTTAATAAGTTTGTTTGGTATGTATCTTCTTTGGTATTTATTGTTTGGTATATTATATGTCTCTAATGTATTTGATAGTGTATGTAGATTAACAGGTTATTATGTGTTATGACATATGCATGATTTATTATTTTGTAGGTGTGATGGCTAGGTATTATGCTGTTTTTGTAGGGCGTGTACTCGGAATATATGAGACATGGGAGGAGACACACCCCCAGGTCTCAGGTTTTCGAGGAGCTGTTCATAGGAGAGTTAATTCAAGGGCAGAGACTGATCGTTTGTTTGCTGCATTTGTTGAGAAGGAGAGACATGTTCAGGGGGAAGTAGCTTTAGAGGAGAAAAAAGCCCCACCAGTTATTAAGGTCGAGGAAGCTGAAGATGTTGAGGATCTAGGTGGGATGGCTGTGAGGGATGTGTATGGTTGGATTTTCTGTGTTGTTTTTAGCTTCTGTTGGAGTGGTATGTTGTAAAGGTAGCTAAGTGAGTATTTTCATTTTAGAGGTGTTGATCGGCTGGTATTTTCTTGTATGACGAGGAATGTTTTCCTTTATATTTGGTAATTTATGTATTTACGAATTAGAAAGGAAAATGTAGTTTTATATGTATTTTTGATGTTTTTGTGGAGAAACTTTTAATCTGTGGTCAAATTAGATGGTTTAGCCAAACAGACTAGTGAGAAGTTGAAGTTAGAAGTCAAGATTTTAAGTACAAGTTTTAACCTTCGGCCAAACGCACGCAAGTTTTTTTTCAATCTTCTAACCTCTTCCTACCTCTTCCCACCCGAAAAATAAAATAAAAACATGGCCTTAGATGATGTATTCACTTACAAGAATAGTACTAGTATTCGGGTGGGGAACGAATGTAGTTTTGAAGGTCGGTGAGAGAGAGAGATTTTTCATTTATACCTTGTAAGGGCATCTCCTAGAGTGCCTTACTCAGTTGGGTAAAAAAACTAAAATCCAACTGAATGAGTCTAATTTCATCCAACAGTACCTCAGTTGGTTTTTTTAACAAGGGTCTAAATGTTGAGAGTCTGTTTCATATTTTTAAGAAAATAATAATTCATCAGGATTCTAACTGTTAGGCTCCCGATTTTATTTTTTGAAAAAAAAAAAACAATTGGGCACCCAAAGCTTAGGCGCCCGATTAGAAAACAAACAGACGCCCAACACTTAGGCGCCTAATCGGAACGTAAAAAAGCAAGGTTGCACCTTGGAAATCAAGGCTCAACCTTGCTCTTTGAGTTGAAAAACCAAATGAAAGAGGTGTTGTTGGAGCTCAAAAATCCTACGTGACACCTTGAAAAACAAGCGAGTGAGGTATTTTAGGAGATGCTCTAAGACTTTTGGGCGCTCTTAATTTCTCTTGGGATTTAACGTGATATTCGATGGTAACCTGAGTGCGTGCTGACACTGGTTAAAACATAGCAGCGCAAGTGGAGATAAAGACTAACCAAAAGGTTGATAGGGAAGACAACAATGATCCGCTAGGCCTAACAAAGTTGCATGTGCATCGAAGAGCAACCAGAGGACGGCTAAGATGCCCTTTCGCTAATGTAAAGTAGCCTAGCCTATGATTTAGTTCATGAGAAAACACTACCGTATAAGGGCTAAATTGAATTTTAAACATTCGGCAATCCACTCTTCTCCGTGTTTGAAAACAGAGAAAAGTGGAGGGTGACTAGCCTGGACGTCTAACAACAGTCTTATTGATACAAGCTAATTAAGAGATCAAGGATCAACATGTTCATGCTTTGTTTAGTCGTAATTTTCCAACAAACTCGGAGTTCAAGCTTCCCAAGTAGATATGATCTTCAAACTCAAATGCAGATGTGACAAAAGACATCACCTTCCCCTCTGAATCATCAAACTTCCTCACGATCTTCCCGTCAACTCCCACATTCACAATCATCGCTTTCTTGTACAAAGTTTTGATCAGTTGGACTAACTTTGGAAATGCTGCAATGAAATGTTTGGCTACCTTCGATCTGTGGACGAATTCTATGCCCTCTAATCTCAACTGCAGTACATAAATACAAGCAATTTGGTTAGCATGTACCACTGGATCCCAAATGCACATTATGTAGTGTAGATGTTTACCTCTAGTAAAGCGATCCAAAAAGATCCGTCCGGTGCAAGATTAATGTTATCGGGCCCTCCTGGAAGATTGTCGATAAAAACATCGCTTGTTCCTTTGAGTTCTCCCTTTAGCCAATATCTTAGACATCGAAATCTGATCAAGAATATCAAGCACAATAACATGTTATTCATTTCATAAGTTTTTTCTTCAAATTTTTTGAAAACATGTAATGTATGAGAAATGTTACATTACATACTTCCATGTTTCGCACACAACCACGAAATTTTGGTCTGCGGAGAGAGCGACGCCATTGGGGAAGCACAGATCATCAAGTACAATTGAAGTTTCTTTGGTTGAGGGGTCATACTTGAGAAGTCTTCCATGAGGTTTAGCCTCGAGAACGTCCAGATACCAATCGTGAAGACCAAACTTTGTGCTTGCATCACTGAAATACACAATACCATCCTGTGTTTCACTCGCATCATCTGCAAACCTGTCAGTTATAATTAGAGGAATAGTTCAAATTTTTCGTTATTTTAAATGTTACTTAGACGTGGAGATCAAGTAGTGTACATAAAGAATGCAATTACCGAATCTTTGAACCGTTTACTTGTGACGTAAGAATAGTTATGCCATCATCGTCGACCTTTAGCAACCCCTGAAAATTACAATAATAATCTATTCTTTTATAAAACCAATTTAAAGGATTAACCAAATCTTGTACTATCATAGTCGATTAATTTTAAATATTAGAACAAAGCTGGATCTTTCAACTCACTTTATCAGCATCGCAAACCAAAAGACCGCCCTTCACTGATGCTGTGATTCCAAGTAATGCGTCACCACCGATCATCTTCCAATTCTGCCACGACCCGCTTTTATCTAACCTTTTAATCCAACCATCCCTTGTAGCCGTGTAAAATGTGCCTTGTTTATCTACACATACAGATTCAGGTCTGTCTAGAAATCCTTCGCCAAGCCTGGTCACTCTCTAGAAACATAAAAAAAATGTAACACAGTTAAATCACGGCACCATAAAAAAATATCAAGAATGTTCAGTTGCCTACTTGCCTATTTTACTTAATGTACCTGTATGTCGTTGTTCCACGGGAAACTTCTAAGAGTAGGAGGAGGAAGTTGAAGGGAGTCGGGTGATATAGGCGAGTAAAAGAATATTTGAGCGAAGAAAGCTAAAAGACATCCTAACAAAACACCTTTGAAGGTCGATATGTATCGCTCTGCATTCATCGCCGATAAGTTTATGAGGTCATGAAAGAGTGATGCTTGAATGTTCAAGCCATGATGGGGTTGTTTTTGGTTTTTATAAAGTGTGTAGTCAAGAGATTTCAGGTTCATTATTGGTAAAAGACATACATAGGGGATAAGGTTTGCAGGTATTTTTTGCTCTCTAGCTAAACCCAGTCCTTGAAAGTGCATGCATCATTTGGGGTCCATGAACCCATTCATTAGTACGGGTCGACGTCTTCGAATCTTAGGTTTAATCCCAAGCCTGGTTTTGAGGTCCAGCTCCTATACCCTTGCGTCTAGCTTAGAGTGAGGTCCTAACTAGAATAACAATTGAAATCGAAAAGGTTAAAGCCTGAGGCCACTTGACAATGCCAATTGAACTCCAATCATTTCAGACGAAGACCACTTAAGAGGTCCTCTTTGGTGAAAAGGTTTGCCCTCTAGTCTAACTATGTAGACGAGTGATCCCCAAATTCGACCTTTTTTTTTGTTTGAAAGGCAAGTTCGTTTTTTATATAGGAATTTGTAATCCTGAGTTTCCATCTCATGAGAGCATGAGCAGCAGGCAAGCCATCGCTATGTTAGCGATCCAAATTCATTAAAAATCTTTTTTTCATGATAGTTATTCTTCAAATCGTGTTAATTTCGAGAAAATCAGTGGCTATATTTGGCGAGTCCAGTTCAAGTCAATTGTTAGTGGGGCCAGCGTAATGAACTATTAAAAAAATATTTTTTGTTATTAATTTATTTTTTGTTATTTTTTTAATGAAGAATACATGCGCCTATTGAATTTGCGCTGCATCAATTCAATTGGCCCAGTGTATTTTTTTTTTTTAATTTAAAAAAATTGGCGCACCACAATTTTTTTTATTTTATAAAAATAAAAAAAAATAAAAAAATTTCATCCATTCCCACCCTGAGAAAGACTATTTTTCTACCCTTGACTACATGTCATTTTTTCTGATTTTGCGCCTACGTGGCTCGCTAACTTAGGCAGTCTACTGCTGATGCTCGGAGATATCAAATGAAGGTCACAACAACCACTGGGCCAATTGTATTTTATTTTTTAAGCCGAGCCTACTTAGAAGTTGATTAAGACTGAGCTCACGTCATAATGCTAACTTAAATCGAATCATTCTCAATCCCGTAAATGTCAACAAAATCCACCAATAAAGCAGCATACATATAATGCTTATCTAAACGTTGTTCGACGAATATTTTTTTAAACTCTCACATCAAATCGCGTACATTTAATTAGTTTACCAAGTCCGATTGACGTCATACGATTAGTCTAATCGACACACTTAAATATAATACGATTCAAGAATATGCGAAGAATTTTCTTGTGTAAAAAGAAAATCAGATAAGATTATGTATTGACTCAGCAATATGAAAACGTCGTAAAAATTATTCAACTAGCCCAAGACGCACTTTTGCATTTAGCCTAGCCAATGTAATCCCTTGATCATATATACTTCAGGGTGATCAAGGTTCATAATTTATCACTATTTGCTCGATTAAGGTCCCATCCCATCCAATTGGTTGGTGAATTAATCCCATTTTCTCGGCTTTTAGATGCACGGTCGTCCTGATCGCCATATCAATCCTCTTATTATACATTATTAATAAAGCTTAATAAAGTGTGAAAACAATCCCTACGATCGTTTCTTCCACTACGAGCCACAAAATAAAACAATTCCACGCGAATAACTAATTTCCACACGTGACAATAACACATTATTTAGAAACTTTCGAATAGAATGTACGAAACGCGTGAAGTTTTAATAATTAGTAAAGCTGTAAGCATATTATGTGGAAGCAAAACATTGATCGAAACGTCAATTAGTATGAAATCAAATTTATCGCTTTCTTTTACGCTTTGGAAATGTGACAAAGCATACAGTTGGCATTTTTATTTTTATGAAGCTTATAATTAGTGACAGCTCTACCTCACCGACACGTGCCCCTTTATATAAACCCAATTATTGCCCTCGCCCCTCTTGCCTTATTTTACAACGACCTCTAAATAAATTGAGCAATACAGAGATCGCAGAACTAAGAGCTAAGAGCATCTCCTAAAGTTCCTCACTACTTTAAAATTTTGGTTGCCACATGAGATTTTCCTCTTTCAGCTCCAACGAAAGAGAAACAAAACAGAGCGTTTATGAGTCGTTGCTGGTGTGGTGGTGGTGGTGTTGTTGTTGCTGAGATGTCGTTGATATCCGATTTCTATTTTCTCGAAGCGGAAAAAGTCGAAGGAGAGTGGGAGAAAGAACGATAACCCGGGGGCAAAAAAAAAAAAAAAAACATTTTTTGGTTTGGTGCCCGAAATTCAAAAAACAAGGGTCGGTTGCGAAATTTCGGAAATTCGGAAATCAAGGAGAATATCGTACCGGTAATTGGACAAAATCCCGATACTATTTTACTAATTGAGGACTCTTTTGATTTTCAGGATGATTTTTGCGGGAAAAATCTAATAATAAAGTTTTCATTCGCTCTATAATTTTCAGTTCTCCAAGCAATGATGAAGAAAAGCGTTTTATCGGATTCGATGACGACCGAAATAACGCAATTAGCCCCAATCAAGATACCCCTACTACCAGCAGCTCAAACGGAGGCGGAGTACGAGTTTGCAAAGTGCGCTTGCTGTGGACTAACCGAGGAATGCACCCCGGTTTACGTCTCGAAGATTCGAGAGAGGTATCATGGGAAATGGATATGTGGGCTATGTGCAGAAGCGGTGAAAGACGAGGTTTTTCGATCAAAGAGGATGATTAGTACTGAAGAAGCATTGACTCGGCACATGAACTTTTGTAATAAGTTTAGGTCGTCGAGTCCCCCCGAGAGACCGACAGAACATTTGATATCTGCTGTGAAAACACTTCTTTTGAGGAGTTTGGATTCGCCTAGAGGCGGTATGAGGTCTACACCGGGTAGTCCGGTTAGTGTGGATGAAAAGGTGAAGCGAGGTTCGCTTAGTCGATCAGAGAGCTGTTTCTCTACTATGACTACTACTTGAAGGAAGAAAGGACGGACGGACGGACGGTATGAAAAAGATTTACAGATGATGAAGAGTTGAATAAGGAACTATGTTTACGCTTAGACGCTTAGACTAAATTAGGGTCTAATTTTTAGTTTACGCTTTTTAGTTTACGCATTTATTTGGCTATTGGGGTTTTAGTTTGGGTTTTTCTTAACCTTTTTTACGCTTTGTTTAGGGTTTGATTAAACATTAGATGCATTGCTTAGTGTAAAGACTGATTAAATTGAATAATTATCGAAAATCTTCATCATTAAGTGACCTGTTGTAATTTTTTTTATTTTTTTCGCAATGTTCGTTCCAAAACATTTCAGAAATCGAAGTATCGCTTGGTACATCATCACGTATGTGGAAAACTTAGCTAAATAAATGGTCACCGAAGCTGCTTCTGATCATAAACGCGCAATTCCTAAAACTTTAACTGGAGAGTCAAGGACTAGTTTCAGATTATCAGATACCTAAGACTCTGATCACTGTAGATGCCCATCTGTAATGGATAGAAAGGCAATAATAGAGAAAAGTGTGAGACAAAACTTTGCAGAGCTTTTCTGTACTTCGAGCAAAGCTTTCTCTGAAGATTTCCTTTCGTACGAAAAAACTCTGATAAGGGGGCCTGCCTAATTTGGCGGAGTCGAGACTCGTTAGTTTTCGCTATTTCTTCAACCATGGCAATGTCGTTATGTAAATTGTTGGTATTTTGTAAAGGAATACCTGCAGATGTTGGTGTTTTCTCCTTGATGATTAACATGAAGTAATCAATCGCTATTCATCGTGCAGATGTGTGGTGCTCATTATATAAGTAGTAGTTCTTAATTATACGTAAGGGAAGAGATATGTGGTGCACCACTAATGACGTTGGAATAGCGCACATTAACTAGCTACATTGTTCAGATTGGTATGCCGAAGGTGGGTGAGGGGAGTCTAGTCTCTCTCTCCACAAACATTCTTGTCAAGGATCCAATCAGTAACATATATAGGACCACATCCATTAATTCGACAATGAAAATAAAACCCTTTGCTCGTGGTTACCGTTTCAGTTGACTGAAAGTGGGGACGTAATTAATCATGCGTTACATGTGCTCGAAGATAATCAATACTTCTCGTCTCAATTATTGCTTTCAAGTCGTCCAGGACGATCCAAACTAGTTTTTAATTGACACATTGCATGTATTTTGCTTCTTTTGCAGAAGAACTAATTTCAGGATACTTAACGACAGGCTATGAACATCGCCCTCATGGGAAAATTTATCAGAATTGTAAAGTAATGAATAAAACACGCCTTATGAACTTTTCATTTACGTTTTAACATAAAATGGTTTAGTGCACAGATGCATCAATCAAGCTATAATGAAAATGAAAGGAATCTCGACTCTCACAACAACTTGGGCAATACAAAAAGATGATGGGATATAACTTTTGGCATCCTGCAGACAGACATGCCCCATTGATAATTGCCTACGCGACAAGTAAAAAATCTTATCATCGTCGTCATCGTCATTGTTGGCTCACATATGGATACAACAAGATATCTATCTCGTAGCGGACATATAAACAATATCTATGTGAAAATACAGTACCGACATCCTTTCATGTAGCAATGGAAAGCTGCCCTGAACTATTTTTCATAAAAGTAGCTACGTTATAAAGCTTTTTATTTATTTATTTTCGCACTTTTGATTTAATTTAATCATTTTTCCCAACAAATAAGTGATCATTTGTAGTTTCGCTTACCTTTGAGTTTAAGACATTATGAAAAGTGCTTACCAATTTTGAGACATTAGGCTTTATTTTACTGCTTAAAGGGAAGTTAGAATAGGACTTACTATTATCTCAAAAGGTGATAAACAGTTTTCAAATATCTTAGACTCAAAGGTAAGCGAAACCTCAAATGGCCAAAAGCGCGAAGACTGCAATGGACAATAGAGACGAGGTAAGAATACATTTGCGAAAGTATTGCAGAACTGATACAGTTGCTTATAAAAAAAATCTTTCGTGCTATGGGTCTAAAAATTTGCTTTTCTCGGAAATCCACGAGGTGCTGATGTCAAATGCTTGTAGGTCGGTCTCGTGTGAACTTGACTAAGGAATATCAGTTCTTTAGAGGGCTATCTCTATCTAGTTAGTAAAGAATGGGGTTCTAGATTCTGAAAATTTGGTGATGTTATTGACGAAAAGAAGCTAAAATTTTCAAACAACTAAAATATCTACTTACACTTTCTCTGGCTTACTTAACAAAGTAGATTTTTTTTTTTTGAAAATGTAGTTTACCTAACCCAACAATAGTTTATTGGCTTGACTTACAAGCGGGGAGGAAGTATCTCCTATCACGGCTTATTCTACCTATAGATGGGATTCACAGAAGAAGAAATTGTAAGAGGAGTTAACATCAGGACCGTCCTAACTGCAAAAGCCTACATTTGTAGGTACAACGATACAAATGTCCAATTCCATTTTCATGTCCTGAATCAAATAGATCTACCAAATCTGGTCAGGTAAGATTTTGGTTCAATTTTGTTTATCAGGCCTCACACAACCTATTGAAACCTTTGCTGTGAAATAGGACATTTAACAAAGAAGTTTGTGAACCATCATTATATAAGAAGCAAATGATATAAGAATGTACTATAAATGTCATTTTAGTGTGCTTGCTCTTATTTTGCTGAATGCAAGTAGAAGTGAAACAACCAAATTCATCTCTTTTTTCAGATGAGCAATATTGGGGTTGTAATGTTGAACTGACCTCGTGCCAATAAACTAGCCGAAATTAATTCCTTGTGCGAGGGGGAGTTCGCTTCCGTAGTTGAGTGTACTGTCAGGGACATAAAAGCTAAGTCAGTGTGAAATCTAAATATTATAATTATTTTAATAAGATACAAATAGATAGACCTTTTATGGTCCAAATTGCGCCAGAGTTGCAGTTATTTGTGATTGAAGCACGGTTTACATATGTGATACACCCAATGCCGATGCTTAATGATGTCATGCGAAATATCAATGTAACTATATCACCCGTATATATTGGTTTTACGGTCTATATTGGTTTTATGTTTTATTACAGACAACGCAACGAGCCTACAAGTCAAGTGGTCCATACACGGCGCTTACGGCCTTTTTGGAAAAACTTTATAATTATCATTTAAAATGAAATTGACCGCTCAATGTGCCGCAGTATCTTAGTTGTAAAGGAGCTATGGCAAGATCAAATCAATTGATGTATGGAATCGGGAGCATGCGCCTATTGATACTATAAAGTATGTTATCTCGTTTTACATCTTTTCACTTTCTTCTTAGCCACTAGTATTTTTTTATTTTTGTGCTGGATTTAATGAATGAAGGTTTTTACAAATAAATGGTTTTGCAGCTTGCAATACTATACAATAATGAAAAGAAGTAGGACGTATAGTGAGATTAGGAGAATCATAGGCCACATTCCAAGTATATGCTCTTAGAACATGAAAAGGACATCTATAGATGTACATAATTTATATCTATGCAACAATAGGTTAAATACTTTAGATAGTTTGCACCAGGGTTAAGGTGGTTTCAAGTTAGAAAAGTTCAGTAACACCATTAAATGCCCCAGTTGTAACTTGTAAGTACGATAATTTAGAAAATTTCTTGTCCATATCTTTCTAAGAGAGACCATATTGGATATTACTCTTAAGACTTGAAGAAAACACATAGATTTTCTTATACTACCCCAAAAAGGATTTGATTTAAGTCAGTTCAATACTCTAGTGTTTAATCTGCTAAAACTAAATAGATCGCATTCCTTTTAGGTTTATATTATATGAATCTAAGATAACAAAAGTCGAAAAGTTAAAACTTTTTACACCAAAACTACAAATCTAAGAAATGAATTGGAATGTAAAATCAAAGTTACCATGTTGAGCGACGCATATATTGTTTCCAAGAGTCACTTCCCGCTTCACGACCACCTCCAGTAGCCTTTTCCCCACCAAAAGCGCCGCCAATTTCAGCACCACTTGTAGGAATGTTTACATTCACAATTCCACAGTCACTGCCATGTGGCCTGCATTATACTCAACATGCATGAGCAAATTCCAGAATGGAATGGTGATTAATAAACAGAAACACAACAAATCATCATGTAGCATCGACAAATAGAACGAATGGTTAATCTTCACATCTATTAGTTGAAAGGAAAAAAATAACTCATTAACTGAAATGAGTAACTTATCTCTAATACTCACCCAAGCCATTTGAAGATAATATCAGGTCTGCCTGTAAATATGGAACTACTCAAGCCTTGTGGTACAGAATTGTTTATTTCAATGGCTTCTTCTAGATTCTGCAGAAATAGTTCAGAAATTCTTTAATTGAAGAGTTCATGACTTTGACGGTGAAGAAAAAGTATTGTTCTCTCACATTCATGAATCCAGTACCTGAAATTTCATAACGTAGAGAACTGGCCCAAACAATTCTTCTTTTACCACAGCTGCATTTGGAGATATCTCAACTATTGTGGGATTCACAAAATTTCCCTCCGATTCTCTAACCGACCCCCCTACACGGATCTTCCCTCCCTGCACAAAAAATAGCTAGCAACTTCACTTTTAGATCACAGTTATTAATGAGAGAATTTCGTATTGGTTCTAGACAAATTTAGAAACTAGGAGCCAGGGGAGATCATGCAAGAGCATATAAGAGTTATGCCGATCTCCTCAAGTGCATTGAAAAGTAGAGGGACTGGAGCACATGAAATAGAATACATGCCTGAGATTTTATAATATCGATTCCTTTCTCGAAGTTTTCCCTTGAAGCACGGGTATGTAGTGGCCCTAAAAGAGTACCCTTCTCTAAAGGATCCCCTATTGTAACTTGTTTGTAAGCTTCAATAAGCTGATCCAGAACATTCTGATATATACTTTCATGAACAAGCTGCACAATCGAAAATAAACTTTAAAGAACTTTACTGCCATGCATGGTTCAAAATATTACTATATAGTGATTTTAGTATCCCTATCCTAAGCTTCGCAGATAATTATTTAGTTATACTCGACCAAAAGATTGAGGTTTACAGGCTTTGAAAAAATTGGTTTGCTTTAAGGCCATGATCAGGTTACTCTAGACAGTGACCCAACTATTGGAATAACTTTTGCAAGTAGAAGTGCGAGAAAGAATATATTACCAGCCTACGACATGTTGTGCAGCGCTGTCCAGCAGTACCAACAGCAGCAAACAAAACAGAGCGAACAGCTAGCTTGATGTCAGCATCATCCATGATAATTATTGCATTGTTCCCACTTAATTCAAGCAAGCATTTCCCAAACCTTTCGTTTACGGTATGTTGAACCATGAGACCCACCTGTAACCGGAAGAGAGATAAAGTTATAAACATTCTAAATAAATACTTAAAGTTCCCCAGACACAAGAACAAACGCCTTCTACAAAATATTTCTGAAATGACAACATAAATTCATTAACTGTTTGTTGAACCATGAGAGCCTCCTGTAATCAGGAGGGAGCCACTCTGAACAACTTCCGCCTAAAAGTGGGAAGTCCCGTAAGTTCAAGGACTGTCATTTTGCAAACTTTTTTCATACAAAAAAAGGTTGGACCCTAATGTATATGGCTCGCATGCTTTATACTTAATTTAGGCACTCAAGGTCAACTAGTATGCTTCCAAGATATCACATAGAAAATAATGATAATGATAGGAAAACAAATGATAATACAATAATATCTACTCTGTCATGTTGGGTCAATCTTTTATCACATTGCACAAGTTACTTGCTAAGTAGTGTTAGGCTCTGCTTGGTAACCCACATAAAACAATGTTTCCCCAATGCGAGGCAATTACTATCCATTGAATCTGCCCGTCAAAGTTTATCATATAAGAATAAAAAAACTAGCAATTCTTAAATACGAGGAAAACATATTATCAAAATTAGGAAGACATTGACATGTCAATATTTCACTAATACAAGTTTCAGTACAAGTAGATTATCACTAAAATGAAAAATGCAAAAAACCAAATGTTCCATAACTATGCAAGAAAATGATTAATTACAAAGTATTAGGGTATATCTTGATGTTTTAATTATATCTTGGAAGTCTCTTTATGTGTCAATAATCCCTTTGGCATATCTTGATGTGTTAATAATCACATAATAATAAGTAAAATAAAGCTGCAATGCAATGAATGATGAATTGATGAGCAATTACTAAATGAAATTTGTTCTACAACAAATTAATCTCGAAGACAGAAAATGAATATTACCTTGGTACTACCAGTAAATGAAACCAGAGGAATGCGTGTATCTTTAGCTATTGCTTGACCAATTTCAGCACCTCCACAAAAAGCCGTGAAAATGGCAGCAGGTAAGTTGTTCTTTTCTAAAACCTCCACGAAAACTTTTGTGAATGCAATAGTGATCAATGGAGTTGTTGGGGCACCTTTCCTGTAGTACGAGATAGTAAGTGGCAGTTTCCTGGCATTCATATTATTTGTAACTTGCATAGAAAAATTAAGTAACATGGATAAAAAAAATGGCCCAATATTGTAGGATGGAAGTCTTAAAGTTCAGGTGCAGTGGGTAATAATAACATAAGATGGTTCAGGAATATTTAAGAGCAGTATAGACGGAAATAAGATATCCCTCTCCTCTCCCGTGCATATATAGAAATTCTAGCCGATTAACTGGCCTGACAGTTGAAGTTTCTAGGTCGACTTTTTATACCATGACAACATGTAATTTAACCAAATTCAGAGAGAACACTACAGGTGAATACAAGATGTTATGATACAAAATGAGAAAATGAGGAAGTATTACTAAAAACAATCAACAATTCGACATTTGATCTAGAAGTCGAATCTCATACAATATAAAGAAAAAGTGTAACCACTTGAGAATATTTTTAATAAGGTACACCTTAGCTCTAGTTGTCTTACTAAATATGTTACTGGTTTCCAGTTTAGTGATCTTGCCCATAAACTCAATAAAGAAAGATATATGTACTTACAAACTTACCAGACAACACAATTGCCGCAAACTAATGCAATACATGCATTCCATCCTGAAGCACATATTGCAAAACAAGTTATGCATATAAAGAGGGAAGGATAAATCTACAAATTCCAATAATATAGTTACAAAATATATCATGTATTAGTTAGCTGAAAAGAATCCAAGTAATAAAGTTATAGAAAGCTACAAATATTAGTTAGCAAAGAAAAAAGAAAGAAATAAATTCGCTAAATCCAGCTTAAACTATTCCTGACAATGTTTTTCTGCATTTGAAGCTTATCATGAACAAGATGGTTATCATGTTGGAAACCATGTAAACCATATTAGAAGCTTCCTACCTACGTAATAAATCTGAAGTACTATGTCGATAGAAACTCCAAACTGGTTTCAGTAAATTTCTACATCAGTGGAAGGCTTGTTTAGAAATATCTTCTTTGAACTCTCATATAAATGCAGTAGATCCAGCTTCAAATTCTGTCTGGACACTCTCATACTCATCTCAGGAACTGGAGTTTGGATCCTATTATTAAACAACCAAGACTAATGCATTGGATTGAATGGAAGAAAAACGGAATAAACAGATTATCATCTTGAATGGTGATGGTTGCCTATCTAAAGAGAGATGATTCAATGAGGGTATATATGTAGGTATCTTGGAGGTGAGGGAAGGTTTATTGATGGTTTGCATCTTTGCTTTTTTGACCTCTTCGAGAGGGGTGTATTTTTTTTCTTGATCTCTTGTTAGATCGTTGTGTTAATTTTTTCATTTTTATCAAAAAAATATATATAAATAGAAAATGGTAAGTATTTCAGACATTCTAAGATATCAAACTCTAAGCTCTCACAGGGAAAATAATCTAGCATGGTCCTATCATGGGGTGAACAGGCGCCATCAAATAGCAACTTACAAGTAAATGCCAACCAAATGGGAATATAAGGACTCACCTAGAACAGCACAGGGAAAGTTGAAAGCCGTAATAACACCCACTATTCCAAGAGGATTCCACATCTGAGAAATACAAAGCACGACGACATATTTATATTTATTAGCATATTCGTATATTACCATTCGAATGTGACATATTTAAAATATCCCGGTCCAAAAGCATACACCCACCTCGAACATCATATGATCTGGACCTGTTAATCAAATGAAACAATTTAGAATAATATGTTGATAGCTACCTCCTATATGTAAGACGATTTCATATACTATTGTATGTATTTATTTATTTATGTGGTATATGCAGAAATACTGAAGCTCGAAGGAAATTCGGGAAATAAGAAACTTACAGAAATCGGGGTAACTCAGGAGAAGTTTAAGTAGAAATTATGAGATAACACAGACAGACAAGCTATCTTTCGAAATTTTCTCGGTAAAATAAGTCTATCTAACTGCGGTATATACCACAGTTTTTAAAACCCTGCCACTAAGAGGCTACATACAATTTGGAAAGAGAAAATATTCTACAGGGTTAAAAAACACATCGACCAAAATTACAGAACATTTTCCATTAGCTCTAGTAACATGTAGCTCAAGTTACAGTCGTCGGGAATCATGACTATGAACGAAAAGGATAATGGATGTTTACTTTTAAAATAATTAAGTAAACATAAAGACTAAGGCAGCATTTGAACTCACGTTCTGATGGTATAATTGACCCATTCAGTTGCCGACTTAAACCAACAGCATAATCACACATGTCGATGAATTCCTGTAAAAATAATGTCTATGGAGTAAACAAATGACCATGGATAAGCTTATCAAAGTTGGAGTAACGATAATATAAATCTTGTATCCCAATCTTATTAATCCCCTACATAACACTTGACGATAATAAAATTTCACATAGAGCCAACAGGAGCTATATCAAAGTGAGTACATAGAGTTGTTTTGAAAGTAATAAAACGTAAAAGTATGAGTTTGAAAGGTGTTGGCAAGTATTATACCTGAACCTCGCCAATTCCTTCAGGTAGTATTTTTCCCATCTCAAGCGATACAAGCCTACCAAAATGCTGCAGTTTGGTTCTCAATGCGTCACCTATTTGTCGAACAATCTCACCTCTCCTTGGAGCAGGAACCTGAGGGAGGGGGAAAAAAAGTATGAATTAGGTGTGCTACTGTTGGAAAATTAAAACGATGAACCTGTAATATAGCTTCCTGAAGTAATTGATATAAGAGAGATATTGCGGCTGGAACGTGATTAGTATGCTGGAACCGGAAAGTAGAACAGCAGCAGAAATCTGAAAGTAACAGCAACATATGAACAAGCTCAAGGTGTGGGTCCCACTCTCTTTAAGAGATAATTCGACCTATCCCGAGTACTGGTAGTGAACTGCCAAATCTCCTCCCAGGATACAACGAGCAACAGAGTATACATAAGTTCCCTTGTACCGGAGGAACAACGTAATGAACTTGCAAATTACCGAAACCGATTAAAATAGAGGTTGAGGAAAATGTTTTGTAAACCCAGGAAGAGAACAAAAGTGATTTATTTGTTCTGTGTATTTTGCAGGGAGGAAACCATATGTATTTATAGAATTCTACTCAGCAACGGCTCTCAAAACTTTACTCGAACGTGGGAGAGATATTTCCCTAACGTGAGTACGTGCTTTCGTTTTCCCCAGAGACTAGGCAAGTCGAAAGACTTAGGCGTTTGTAAGTATTCGTTACAGTGTACGTGTTGAGAGATATGAATAGATCCATTGGGTTTGTTTGGGCCTAAAGTCAAGAGACTTTTCTCCAAAAAGAATAGGGAGAGCCTAGCCCAAAGGGCCACCTGGGCCTCCAGAGCCAATTGCCCAAACCCGGGCCCGGCGGGCCGGGCCTCCTGAGAGTGGTCCAAGTGTGTCAAGGGTATAAAAGCCCCCTCACACACATAAACACTCTCTCTTAGTCACATGTTACAACCATACCATGTGAGCACTACCTTATATGTTTAGTTCCACTATTTTTTAATTAAAACTCTTAGGTTCTTTCTCTTAACTAACAAAAGGCCAAAAGACAAAAAAACACACAAGGCTAATAAAGAAGTTTTTTAATAAGCAATGACCAAGAGGTCATGGGTTCAAACCCAAGCAAATGTTTTTATTTGAAATACATTTCATTGTTTTTGTAAAAACCAACATTTACCAACATATATATTATAGGTAAAATCAAAAACTAAGATTATCTTACTTTCATCCAAATCTTTGCTGCATCACTACAAGCTTTCAAACCATCCTCGTAATCTTCCATAGATGCCTCACTCACATCCGCAATTTTCTAAATCAATTCAAAACACACATATTCGTCTTGGATCAATCTCAAAACATAGTTTCAATCAATCTCAAATTCAAATACAGATTCAAGAAATCAAACCTGGTTGTTAGCAGGGTTAACAGAGGTAACGAGAGGACCGTTTCCTTTCCAAGTGCCATCGATGAAACAACCAGGATTGCTAGGTGCGATGCCGAGCTCGAACAAGAACTCATACTCTTTCTTATCGAAATCCATTCTTGTTTAATGAGATGATCGGTTTCTGATATTAAGGAATGAGAGAGAAAGCGATCGGTTTCTGATATTAGAAAGGAAATGGGCACTGGACAGGGACAGTGTGTGAGATTGAGGTTTGTTTGTTTATGGTAGAGTACGTTATTGCAACACCACGTGTCCACTATTTGAAGCTTGTATGTATGGGGGCTTGCGTCAAGTACGTATGCAATCACTCATGCTTGCATGATGGCAACATGAAAGAATTTCCTCTGCTGAGCTTAGAGCATCCACAGCAGTAGTTGGGTGAGTGGATTTGCCCAAAATCAGGTGAATCCAATACACCCCGGAGCAGTTCGATCACAAATCAAGGTGAACATCACTACGCACGGCATAATCAAAAATATAAGATCTGACAATATGTCTCAATCTAGAGCGTCCATTACCTAACGCGCAGTTCTGAACTGCACAGCATAAATCCACCAAAAATTCACCGAGAGGGCACCCTCAAGGTGGAAAATGCAACGCCACGTAAATTTTTGACTAGCTGCTGGGAGGTGAAAATGTTGAGAAGAGGGTAAAGGATGGGAATCCACCCTCCGCGTCATCCTTCACCTAGCTATTGTGGGTGCTCTTATGAGATAAGTAATATTGGTCTTAATCGGAAACTATTTTTCAGGTTTAAAATGTTTGAACTCTTTATAATAGTGTTATTTTTCGCTAGACTAAGGATGTTGGACAGTGCTATTTGTCGCGTTTCAATAGTCATACTCAATATTTGTAGTGCTTCTTTTCTTGGGTTGATTCCTCGAGCCAATTAGATATGCAAATGTCGTTAGTGTTTAATAAAAACTCCCATAAATTACAAAAAAAACAAAGGTATACGGTACCGTAAAATTTGTTTGATGTGAGTTATTAAACGACGGATGTCACGTTTTCAGAGGGCTTAATGTAGTGATAGGTGCGCACTTACCTCATGCAAGTTGGGTTTGGGGAATGGGGCCGGTGATGTTTACTCTTTGGGTTAAGTCTTGGACTTATTTTGTAGGCTCAAAAATATTATATTTTTGGCAGTACCGTATACTGTTTGTCACCCTTACCCTTATCCTTATCCTTCTTCATCATCTCTTTCTCTTGTAGATCACGGAGTTTCACCCTATCCATTTTTTATTAGTTGTACTAAACACGTAATAATGGCCCCATGTTAAAAGTGGCCTAGTACTGATAAAGACAAACATGGGTGAAGCTAGTAAGGTGCCGTTTGTTTTTTTGCTTATGAGTCTAAGTCCCCTTAGAAGCGTTCACTAGCTGAGTGGATGCCTTGGAGTGGGGGTTTTGAGTTGAGCATTTAGTATCTTTGAGAGTTTTTTTTTGCACTCATAAGAGCATCTGCAGCACGGCAGCTAGGTGAAGGATGATGTGGCAAGGTGGATTTGCTGAGCTGCCCAGTACAACGGATTACATTATCGATAATATTACCCTTTCCTTTTACACCTCTCAGCGTGTCGCCGCGAATAATATTACCCTTCCCTAATACCCCCTTCCTCTGACAAACATTCCTTTTGGTACACCACTAACGTATTCCGGCATCCATATCTCCAATACCTGGTCTTTGGATAACGCTACACTGCTTTGCAAATAGAGCATCATTCTCTTTTAAACTTTTAAATGAATTAAACCCCATTGCATATTCCTAGAAAAATCTTCAAAACCACATACAAATTCCATCTAGGTATGCATGGTAACCCGAAACAAACCTAAACTGAGATATTATGGCAAATCAATTACCAACAACAACAAATTCATAATTAACAACTACAGTTAAGAGCATTATTCAACACTCGATTACAATAAATTAGCCGAAATAAATGTTGAGCATTATTCAACCTAAACAAAAATGTAATGTTGACCTGACCTTGAGCTAATAAACTAGCCGAAATTAATTCCTTGTGCGAGGGGGAGTTCGCTTCCGTAGTTGAATGTACTGTAAAGGACATAAAAGCTAAGTCAGTGTGAAATCTAGATATTATCATTATTTTAACAAGATGCAAATAGATAAGCCTTTTATGGTCTAAATTGCGCCAGAGTTGCAGTTTATTGTGATTGAAGCACGGTTTACATATGTGATACGCCCAATGCCGATGCTTAATGATGTCGTGCAAAATATCAATGTAACTATATTACCCGTACATATTGGTTTGCACCAGAGTTAAGGTGGTTTCAAGTAAGCAAAGTTCAGTAACAGCATTAAATGCACCAGTTGTAACTTTTGTAAATATGGCATTTAAGCAAATTTCTTGTCCATATCTTTCTGAGAGAGACCATATTGGATATTAATCGTAACACTTGAAAGAAAACATATGGATTTTCTTATACTACCTCAAAAAGGATTTGATTTAAGTCAGTTCAAGACTCCAGTGTTTAATCTACTAAAGCTATATATATCGCATTCCTTTTAGGTTTATATTATACGAATCTAAGATAACAAAAGTTGAAAAGTCAAAACTTTTTTTTACAAAAACTACAAATATAAGAAATGAATTGGAATGTAAAATCATAGTTACCATGTTAAGCGACGCATATATTGTTTCCAAGAGTCACTTCCCGCTTCACGACCACCTCCACTAGCCTTTTCCCCACCAAAAGCGCCGCCAATTTCAGCACCACTTGAAGGATTGTTTACATTCACAATTCCACAGTCACTGCCATGTGGCCTGCATTATATCCAACATGCATGAGCAAATTTAAGAATGAAACGATGATTAATAAACAGAAACACAACAAATCATCATGTAGCAATGACAAATAGCGAATGGTTAATCTTCACATCTATTAGTTGAAAGGAAAAAAAAATAACTCATTAACTGAAATGAGTAACTGATCTTTCATACTCACCCAAGCCATTTGAAGATATTATCAAGTCTGCCTGTAAATATGGAACTACTCAATCCTTGTGGTACAGAGTTGTTTATTTCAATGGCTTCTTTCAGATTCTGCAGAATAGTGCAGAAATTCTTTAATTGAAGAGTTCATGACTTTGACAGTGAAGAAACAGTATTGCTTTCTCACATTCATGAATCCAGTACCTGAATTTTCATAACGTAGAGAACTGGTCCAAACAATTCTTCTTTTACCACAGCTGCATTTGGAGATATCTCAACTATTGCGGGATTCACAAAATATCCCTCCGATTCTCTAACCGTTCCCCCTATACGGATCTTCCCTCCCTGCACAAAAAAATAACTAGCAGCTTCAGTTTTAGATCACAGCTATTAATGAGAGAATTTCGTATTGGTTCTAGACAAATTTGGAAACTAGGAACCGGGGGAGATCATCCAAGAGCATATAAGAGTTATGCAGATCTCCTCAAGTGCATTGAAAAGTAGAGGGACTGGAGCATATGAAATAGAATACATGCCTGAGATTTTATAATTTTGATTCCTTTCTCGAAGTTTTCCCTTGAAGCACGGGTATGTAGTGGCCCTAACAGAGTACTCTTCTCTAAAGGATCCCCTATTGTAACTTGTTTGTAAGCTTCAATAAGCTGATCCAGAACATTCTGATATATACTTTCATGAACAAGCTGCATAATCGAAAATAAACTTTAAAGAACTTTACTGCTATTCATGGTTCAAAATATTACTATATAGTGGTTTTAGTATCCCTATCCTAAGCTTTACAAATAATTATTTAGTTATATTAGGCCAAAAGATCGAGGTTTACCGGTTTTGAAAAAATTGGGCTGCTTTAAGGCCATGATAAGGTTACTCTACACAGGGACCCAATTATTGGAATAACTTTTCCAAATAGAAGTGTAAGAAAGAATGTATTACCAGCCTACGACATGTTGTGCAGCGCTGTCCAGCAGTAGCAATAGCACCAAACAAAACAGAGCGAACGGCTAGCTTGATGTCAGCATCATCCATGATAATTATGGCATTGTTCCCACTTAATTCGAGCAAGCATTTCCCAAACCTTTCGTTTACCGTTTGTTGAACTATGAGACCCACCTGTAACCGGAAGAGAGATAAAGTTATAAACATTCTAAATAAATACTTAAAGTTCCCCAGTCACAAGAACAAACGCCTTTTACAAAATATTTCTGAAATGACAACATAAATTCATTAACTGTTTGTTGAACCATGAGAGCCTCCTGTAATCAGGAAGAACCCACTCTGAACAACTTGGTTTTTGCAGTGGAAAACACTCTGAACAACTTCCGCCTTACAGTGGGAAGTCCCGTGAGTCCAAGGACTGTCATATTGCAAAAAAAATTCATGCAAAAAAAGGTTGGACCCTAATGTATATGGCTCGCATGCTTTATACTTCATTTAGGCACTCAAGCTCGGCTAGTATGCTTCCAAGATATCACATAGAAAATAATGATAATGATAGGGGGGAAAAATGATAATACAATAATGTATACTCTGTCATGTTGGGTTAATCTTTTATCAGATTGCGCAAGTTACTTGCTTAGTAGCGTTAGGCTTTGCTTGGTAACCCACATAAAATAATGTTTCCCCAGTGCGAGGCAATTACTATCCATTGAATTTGCTCGGCAAAGTTTATCATACAAGAATCAAAGATCTAGCAATTCTTGAATACGAAGAAAACATATTATCAAAATTAGGAAGACATTGGCATGTCAATAATCCCTTTGGCATATCTTGATGTGTTAATAATCACATATTAATAAGTAAAATAAAGCTATAATGCATTGATGAGTAATTACTAAATGAAATTTGTTCTACAACAAATTAATGCCGAAGACAGAAAATGGATATTACCTTGGAACAACCAGTAAATGAAACTAGAGGAATGCGTGTATCTTTAGCTATTGCTTGACCAATTTCAACACCTCCACAAAAAGCCGTGAAAATGGCAGCAGGTAAGTTGTTCTTTTCTAAAACCTCCCCGAAAATTTTTGTCAATGCAATAGTGATCAATGGAGTTGTTGGGGAACCTTTCCTGTAGTACGAGATAGTAAGCGTCAGTTTCCTGGCATTCGTATTATTTGTAACTTGCATACAAAAATTAAGTAACATAGATAAAAAAAAATGGCCCAATATTGTAGAGTGGAAGTCTTAAAGTTCAAGTGCAGTGGGTAATAATAACATAAGATGGTTCAGGAATATTTAAGAGCAGCATAGACGGAAATAAGATATCCCTCTCCTCTCCCGTACATATATAGAAATTCTAGCCAATTAACTGGCCTGCCAGTTGAAGTTTATAGGTCGACTTTTTATACCATGACAACGTGTGATTTAATCAAATTCAGAGAGAACACTACAGGTGAATACGAGATGTTATGACACAAAATGAGAAACAGAGGAAGTATTACTAAAAACGATCAACAATTCAATATTTGATCTAGAAGTCGCATCTCATACAATATAAAGAAAAAGTGTAACCACTTAAGAATATTTTCAATAAGGTACATCTTAGCTCTAGTTGTCTTACTAAATACATTACTGGTTTCCAGTTTAGTGATCTCGCCCATAAACTCAATAATGAAACATATATGTACGTACAAACTTACCAGACAACACAATTGCCGCAAACTAATGCAATAAGCGCATTCCATCCTGAAGCACATATTGCAAAACAAGTTATGCATATAAAGAGGGAAGGATAAATCTACAAATTCCGCCTTAACCCGAGCTTACTGTTCAAAAAAATAATAATAAAAAATCTACAAATTCCAATAATATAGTTACAAAATATATCATGTATTAGTTAGCTGAAAAGAATCTAAGTAATAAAGTTATACAAAGCTACAAATATTAGTTAGCAAAGAAAAAATAAAGAAATACATTCGCTAAATCCAGCTTAAACTATTCCTGACAATGTTTTTCTGCATTTGAAGCTTATCATGAACAAGATGGTTATCATGTTGGAAACCATGATAACCATATTAGAAGCTTCCTACCTACGTAACAAATCTGTACTCTGTCGATGGAAACTCCAAACTAGTTTCAGTAAATTTCTACATCAGCGGAAGGCTTGTTTAGAAATATCTTCTTTGAACTCTCATATAAATGCAGTAGATCCGGCTTCAAATTCTGGTATGGACATTCTCATACTCATCTCAGGAACTGGAGTTTGGATCCCATTATTAAACAACCAAAATAATATATAAATAGATCATTGTGTTAAAATTTTTTCTTGATCTCTTGTTAGATCATTGTGTTAATTTTTTCATTTTTATATAAAAAAAATATATATAAATAGAAAATGGTAAGCATTTTAGACATTCTAAGATATCAAACTCTAAGCTCTCACAGGGGAAATAATCTAGCATGGTCCTATCATGGGGTGAACAGACACCAACCAAATGGGAATATAAGGACTCACCTAGAACAGCACAAGGAAAGTTGAAAGCCGTAATAACACCCACTATTCCATGAGGATTCCACATCTGAGAAATACAAAGCACGACGACATATTTATATTTATTAGCATATTCATATATTACCATTCGAACGTGACATATTTAAAATATCCCGGTCCAAAAGCATGCACCCACCTCGAACATCACATGATCTGGACCTGTTAACCAAATGAGACAATTTATAATAATATGCTGATAGCTACCTCCTGTTAAACATAAAGACTAAGGCAGCATTTGAACTCACGTTCTGATGGTATAATTAACCCATTCAGTTGTCTACTTAAACCAACAGCATAATCACACATATCGGTGAATTCCTGTAAACATAATGCATATGGATATATAAGCTTATCATCAAAGTTGGAGTAACATAACATTTGAGTTAGAAAGGTGTTGGCAAGTATTATACCTGAACCTCGCCAAGTCCTTCAGTTGATATTTTTCCCATCTCAAGCGATATAAGTCTACCAAAATACTGCATTTTGGCTCTCAATACATCACCTATTTGTCGAACAATCTCACCTCTCCTTGGAGCAGGAACCTGAGGGGGAGTGAGTGTGGCAAAAAGTATGCATTAAGTAACACGTAACACATAAGTAACTAAAAATGAAACAAGATTAATAGATTATCTTACTTGCATCCAAATCTGTGCTGCATTACTACAAGCTTTCAAACCATCCTCGTAGTCTTGCATGGATGCCTCAGTCACATCTGCGATTTTCTGGTTGTTAGCAGGGTTTAGGGAGGTAATGAGAGGACCATTTCCTGTCCAAGTGCCATCGATGAAGCAACCAGGATTGCTAGGTGAAATGCCGAGCTCGAACAAGAACTCATACTCTTTCTTATCGAAATTCTTATCGAAACCCATTGTTGTTGTTATTAGTAGTGAAAGTAGTAGTTGTAGTAGTAGTGAGAGAGAGCGATCGGTTTCTTTTATATTAGAAATGAGAGAGAGAGAGAGAGAGACAACCCGGCTTACGTATGCACCTATCGGCCCCTCTGAAAACTCGTGACTATGTGTCAGTTAACAACTGACATCAAACAAAGTGTCCCGCACATGGCCAGCCCGAAATTAGCCCGAGTCTGGCCGGACCTAGCGTAAGTGTCAGAAACAACTTGGACTGTTTGGACAGATTGGTTTAAATTATTATCATTGGAGATTGGGGTTGGAGAGAGAGACGGAATAACAAGATGATTATAGCAAGGAGGAAAGTTCATAACTCAGTGGTGGACTATGAATTAATCTGATCAGACCCTCGTTATGGGGGAAAAATAATGATGACGAAAGTTGAGAATTCTTCATGATCGTCTAAATTATCTAAGAGAAACTGAAAACAAAAGCTATGGATGAATTTGTAGAGAGACGAAAAAAACATGTTGATCTTGGCAAAGAAGAATTTGCATACACTGAGATACGGAATAAGCCTCTGAACTATGCAACTTAGTTGATGGAAGAGCTATTAAGAAAACTGATCTTATTGTTGAAGTGGAATTTAACCAAGATATGTCGATAGAAGGTTACTTTTAGATATGTGAGGAAGAAATCTCTGCTATCTTCTGATGTTTATATATATATATATATATATATATATGTTATAGTCATTTTTTTTTTAACGCAAAGACAGATAGATTAAAAAAGAGAAAGGGCCCGCCTAAGGAAGAGGGAATACAAAGTGTACAAAACTGGCAGCCTTAGAAGGCTCCAAACAGATAAAAGAGGGGAAGATAACACCCCTGGCAGCAAGAAAATGTGTTTCATAATTACAAACACGATCAACAAAGTCAAAATGAAAGTCCTGAAATTGAGCCGCAAGAGCCCGCATGTCCGGGGCTAGAGTGAGCGCACCCCAAGAAAGGTCCTCAGAACGGTTTCGAAAAGCTCTAACTAGCCGCTGGCAGTCAGTGAGGAGGAGAATCCGGTCTAGTCCCAGCTTGTGAGCCGCCTCTATCCCTTGGATAACTGTGATGGCCTTAGCCTCTTCAGGGTCTGCTGCTCTCGCTGAGTCAAAACCTACACAAACAATATAATCATAATGAGTTTTAATAATGAACCCAGTTCCCCCCATGTTATCAGGCTTGGTCCACGCTACATCCACATTAACGGTGTGCCACCCCTCATGAGCGTTAGACGGGGTCTTAACAATCTTTAAAGGAGGGGAGTCTTTGGTATGTGGAACAATATATAGTTTTGCCCTCTTGATCGCCTCTATAGGTTGAGTGTGCTTTTGCTCGAAGATAAGCTCATTCCTAGAAATCCAAATGACGTACATAATGGCACTGAGGATGCTACAGTAAGCCGGGAGGCTGGCTGTGCCGCCTTGCTTCCTGTAACACTGTTGAATGGTCTTACTAACTGATTCAGAGTAGTCCCAATTTTGAAAGTCCAGGGAAAGGTCTGAATTGTACCATAAATCATGAACCTCTCTGCAGAAAAATAGGGCAGTTTGTATCCCAATTATCTTCTCCATACCATAATCTAAATTTTGTCGGAATTCCGTCCTGTATGGCTTTCCCAAGAAAAAGCTGTATGCGGAAATGAACTGTCATCTTCCAGATGTTACCACATAGGAAACCATCAGAGTCCTCTTTGCCAAGGGCATTCGCCGTTTGGTTCTGGTCCAGAAACACTGAATTGTGAACAGATCTCACCGTGAGAATACCATTTTTTTTCCTGTTTCCATCTAAGGACGTCCTTTGCAGGGTGTCTGCTGAGAGGGATCGACATGATGAGCTCGGCAATGTCTTCATGGAAAATGGAATGTATCACGTAGGTTTTCCAGGTGCGACTGTTCTGGCAAATCAGATTGGCTACATGAGAGATGGGGCGGTGGAGCGGGACGGCCCCCATAGGCCTACCAAATTTAATGCCTAGAATCCAGGGCTCAAGCAAGAAATCCACGTTTGCGCCATTTCCTATGTGCCAGCATAGGTTAGACCATATTATATTCCTAGCTTTAATAATGCATTTCCAAATCCAGGAATCCCCGGGCTGGGCTGTAGCAAGCATAGGAGAAGCTTTGGGGGTGTACTTAGTGAGCATGTTGTGGGCCCAGAGTTTGTCCGGCTCTTTGATAATACGCCAAAAGAGTTTGGCCAACAGAGCGTGGTTATGGTGAAGGGTTGTGCGGATACCCAGGCCTCCAATTTTGGTTGGCCGACAAATCTTCTTCCAATTGATCAACTGCATTTTAGACTTTCCATTCTTGGTTGTGCCCCATAGGAATCTGGCATTAAGCAAATCTAACTTGTTGTAAATTTTGTGGGGGAAAGGGAAAACAACCATCTGAAAAGATGGGATTGCTGAGTTAACAGTTTTAATGAGGGTTAGCCTTCCGGCCGGGGAGAGATTCTTAGCTTTCCAGCCCTCAATTCTGCTAGACACTCTAAATATAATGTCTTGGAAGTTAAGGCTTTTAGAGCGATCGAAAGTAAGAGGCGCTCCTAAGTATTTATCACCCGAGGTATCCTTTTTGATGTGGAGGATTTTCTGGATTAGTCTATGGTGACGGTGGTGGCAGTTCTTGCTGAAGAGGATACAGGATTTGTGCCAATTTATATCTTGGCCCGAAACTTGCTTGAACGTATTGAGAACATCTTTGAGGACTTCTGCCTCTTCCAGGATGGCTTTACAGAAAATGAAGCTGTCGTCCGCAAATTGCAGATGGGAGATGGGAGATGGGAGTACTACCTCTAGCCGGCTTGATTCCGTGGAGGGTACCAGTTTTCTCTTTATTAAGGATTATCCGAGAGAGGACCTCAGAGCAGATGAGGAAGAGGGACGGGGAAATGGGGTCTCCTTGTCTGAACCCCCTACCTAGTTTAAGCCGTAGGGGGTGCCGTTAAAGTTGAAGGAGAGGGCTGTGGTGGAGATACATTATTGGATCCAGTCACACCATTTCCCACAAAATCCCATAGATTATGGTTGGTCGTTTCCCAGTCTCGAGAATTAATGTGGGAAGGTGTTATACACAGGCCACTATCATTCTTTACTTAGTCTTTTTCTTTTTTGATGGAGATGATTTTCGTTTTTATGTCACTATTCGGTACGTTAAGAGTTTAACTAAATATATGCTAAAAATATAGGGAAGTTGTAGTATGGAGTTCTATATATCTTGCATAGATCTAAAAGGAACATGTAACTTTCAGAGACACAAGTGGTGTTTTGTTTACGTACTTTTACTGTCAACACCAGAAACATATATATCAAAGAGGAGATCTGGGGATGAACAACCATATTTATCAAAGTGGTGTTTGTGCTATATTGGGAGGAATATGGGAAGTTATGAATGCTTCTATATTTACACAAAAGCAAACAAAAATTAGTCAAACTGTTAATTCAGTTGTCCTTACGGTTAATAACAAAACAGAACCCGTTATTCATTTCAAATTGATTATAAGGGCAAAATATTGGCTTCTATTACCACTTATGAAGCGTACAAGTTGTTTATTGATGCTTCTTGGAGAGCAGATATAAAACAAGGTGGATTGGGATTTATCCTGCTTAATGATGTTAATCAAACTATTTTTGCAGGACATAAACCAACAACAACAAACGGCGCAGAGGAAACAGAAGGGCAGTGCATTTCCTGGGCCATCCACTTGAGCAAAAGATTGATGAAGGATAAGAATGTTTTGCTACTTGTTGATTGTCAAAAAGTTATTTCCTACCTTCAAGATCCAAACCAGGGTGTGCTTTGGAGTATAGCAGTCCTTTTGAATCCTTGTCTGAAGGCCTGTAATAGTATAGCTAAAATTTCATTTTATTCGATTTCTCGTTGCCTTAACTTTATGGTTCATGAGCTAGCTGCTCTGGCTGTAGTAATTTTGAATTGTATGATATATATCGGGTGCTTGGAAAAAAAGAAAAAGATTTTGGGAGTGATTTTAGAAGTAAATTGGTAGGCATTGTAGGCAATAAATCAATCAGCCTGATGATTTTGGGAGTGAAAAGTTGTAACGGACTAACCGTCTCATGCACTACTTATATGATAATAGAGTTTTCATATGAGTTAATCACTTGTTGACATCTCATATATTCAACCCTCCTCCTCCACTCTGTTTCTCTCTTCACATCTCTCAACAATGGAAAATGTTTTGATTAAATTAAGACTTCACTAATTGGAGAAGATGGAGGTGAATTTGGAATTGCAGATCAGTGTTCGAAGGAGTCCAATCAACCCCATGAAATCATCAATTTTTTTGAATGAATGTGTATCTTTCATCTTCTCTGAGTACGGGTCCCACATGACCTAGAACACGAATGACATATATATTAGTAAGGGAAATAAAATCAAACAGATTTTGACTGAGTAAATTGTTGACTTATTCAGTAAGCGACAATAAAGTAGCAAGATTTGTCGACGCATGTTATTTCGACAATTAGGTAGCATGTGAATTGCCAACTAATTTTTTAATCGACAATAAATGACTAAAAAATTGTCGATACTCCATACATCGACAAATAAATTGTCGAAACAAAAAAGATCGACACTTACCCACACAAAATCATGCAACAATTGTCGATACATCCAACAAATTCCCAACTTTAAGACTAGAAAATTAAAACTATAAAAGAAAAAGATTGAATAAAAGTTAAACTTACATCCTCAAGCTTATAATTGTCAAGAGCTTATCTAAATATCTTTAAAGCTTATTCACCATTCTTTCAGTAGTCGTCCTAGTTCAAAACCACCTTGACAATTCTCAGGAACACGAGAATGACTGGGTTTGGGAATGCCATGCTGCTTGGGGAAGTGCTCAAATATCCAAGAGTGTAAAAATAAATAACCTTCATTGAGAAGGTACAAATAGCCACGGTCCAGCAGCAAAATCAAATAATGAATGCTTAAACCCACCTCTAACAATATAGTACAGCATGCAAATGTTTTACCATTCACTCTCGAAGCAAGGCCTAAACTGTAATAAATGTGTGTCAAGGCCGCAGCTCCCCATGACCATGTAATATATGAGTTTTTGTTCTCAAAGAAATTTAGATACTTCGCTGACCCATCGGTCATTTTCTTGGTAGGAAATAGAAAAGATCCAAGAACATAAAACATGTATCTTTTTGCAACTGCACAAGATGACAAACTCCCAAGTTCTGATGAAGAAGATGCCTCACCAACCTCTGCTTCTGTGTAGTCGTGTGCATTTTTTCCTTTAAGCGTATACGTATTTTTTTTTTTACCATATTTGCAAGTGAAAGATATATCCCGTGCTAGGGGTGGCAATGTAGAACCGATTACCCGAACCCGAACCCAAACCGAAGTCATTTGGGTCGGGTTTGGATCCTCTTTTCTACTACCCATTTAAATTCGGGTCTTTTATGACCCGACCCGATAGGACCCGAACCCGATGGGTATTTCGAGTATTCGGGTCGACCCGATTAAAACTCAAGTTTAAGTGTTTAACTTTAAGAAGATTGTGAATATTAATATTATTATGAGGTAAATTCTTGAAATTATAAGTATTTTTCTTAGTTTATTGTATTTGTCTATATTAAATATTGATTTTGTTTGTTTGATTGATATTATGAGTGAAATACATTTTCCAAGTTGGAAGCACAATAAAAGATGAACCTAGATCTTGCAGATTTCATACTATTTATTTATTTTGGAGTACCATTTATTTATGACGCTAAACTTTTTAAACCGGTTTGCTTATTTTCTATTATTGTAGTAAGACTTAATTTTCTTATTTGAATTTAATTTTATCTACTTTAGCAAGATATGAGGTATTTTATTGGAAATATGTTTTATAAATTATGTTTTTGATATGTGTTTGTACATTTGAGTATGAATTCTTCTAGTTTGTAGGTGAATTTTGATGTCAAGATAGAGTATTATTATATGATATATAATTATAAGGTTCTGCAAGAAGTGTTTACCAAACTGATGCAAGAAGTAAGATATGTCAAAGGTCGGACCCGAACCCGACTAAAAACTCGAAATTTAAATAGATTGGGTTTGGGAGTGTCTTGTCAAGACCCGAACCCGCATAGGACCCGAACCCGATATACCCGACTTAAATGGTACTGGGTCCTGAAGTAGGAAGACCCGACCCGAACCCGACCCGTTGCCACCTCTATCCCCTGCCCTCCAGCATTCAGATCACGGTAAACTTGATCACTTTGAAACAAACAGTCTCTAAACACTTGCTTCACATTAGTTGCTCTCCACTACCCTTAACAAGTGTTAAATCACCTCCAACTCTCAAACCAACTAACCTCCAAACATCCACCAAAGTTATAGTTATCTCGCCCCATTTAAAATAAAAAGTTTTTGTCTTTGGATAATAGTTGTTGGACCGTCACACACGTGGCAGCTTACACATCAAAAGCACTACTTAAATGATAATAAAGTTTTCATATAAGTTGGTCTATGTTTATCACTTGTTCAAATCTCATATTTTCAACCCTTTCGCTTTGTTTCTCTCTTCACATCTCTCAACGATGGAAAATGTTTTGATTAAATTAAGGCCATGTTTATTTTTTGGTCAAAGGTGAGAAGAGGTGTGATCTTTTGGAAACTTCTCACATTTGACATGTTTTTATTTATTTATTAAAGTAGGTATTCTCTCCAAAAAAAATGAAAACTGGAAGTTTGGTCTACTTCCAACCTAAAAACTTCACACCCCCCCCCCTAAAAGTTTTTTGGGTTGACTTCCAACCAAAAAACTTCAAGTTTGCCTTTGTCTTGTTGTTTTGCCACTATACCGTGGTCTGGTCGTTTCCCACCCTGTAAACGATTTAAGTGGGGGTATTTTGATCGTTTCAAGCCCAAAATACTCAAATTTACCAAATAAAAACTCACATTAACCCCTAAATAAGCCAAATAAAAACCCACCCAACTTTTCCTCCCCTCTTTCTCCCCCTTATCTCTCTACCTCTCCATCTCACCTCTCACTCTCTATCCCCTCTCTCTCCTACCTCTCTATTTCTCTCTTCCACCTCTCTTTCTATCCCATCTCTCTTCCACCTTCATACATCTTTTTTTTCTCCCTTTCCTTCTCACCTCTCTCTCTCCCTCCCACCCTCATACAATCTGTTTTTCTCTCTCTATCTTTCTTTCTTATCTCTCTACCTTTTCCTCTCACCTCTCTTTCTATCCCCTCTCTCTTTATCGCCCATCTTTTTTTTTCTCTCTCCCCCTTATCTCTTTGCATCTCCCTCTCACTTCTCTTTCTATTTCCTCTCTTTCCCACTTCTCTATCCCACCCTCATACAACTCTCCCCCCCTCTTATCTCTCTACCTCTTATTCTCACCTTCCTCTCCCACCTTTCTCTTTTTATCCCCTCTCTCCCACTCTCATACAACTCTCTCTCCCTCTCCCTTATCTCTCTACCTCTCCCTTTCACCTCTCTTTTTATCCCCTCTATCTCCCATCCTCATGCAATTCTCACTCTCTCGACCTCTACCTTTCTCTCTTCCCCTCATCCATCTCTATCTCTCTCTGTCTCTCCTACCTCTATCTCTATCTATATCTCTATGTGGGTATGTTTCACCATGTCTCCTATATAATTGGTATTTTGGTATGCGATTTGCATATTTTTATTTTGTTTTTGCCTTAAACCGCTATTTTAATTGTATTGTTGCATTACTATATGATGAATTAGAAAGGAAAATGTGGTTTATATGTATTTTTGATATTTTTGTGGAGAAACTTCTAATATGTCTGTGGTCAAATTAGATGGTTCAGCAGTCAAGATTTTAAGTACAAGTTCTAATCTTCATCCAAACGCACGCGAGTTTTTTCTAATATTTTGACATCAAAATTTCTTACATTTTCTCACCTTAAAAAAAAAAAAAAACATGGCCTAAGAATTCACCAATTGGAGAAGATGGAGCTGAATTTGGAATTGCAGATTAGTGTTCGAAGGAGCCCAAGAAATTCAAATCTTCAAGAAATTCAGAGAAGAATTTGGATCTATGAATCGGGGAAGAAGAGGAGGAAATCCAATAGGGAGATCGTTAGGAGAAATTCACACGTATACATACATGTTGTTTTTCTCACACGTGTGAACCTTCAAAAACCCACACATTAATTGATTTTTATTTATTTTTTATTTTTTATTTTTTGTATCTCTCTCTCTCGAAGATCAAAAGTATATCATTAGGGTTTCTGGTTTTCTCTAAGGGATTAATCAATGGCGTCGACTGTAATTCAAGCTGTGTTAAATCTTTTCAGCTCGTGTTCCCTCAGAAGAAGGTATCAATATTTCTTCAGATTAGGGTTTCTCATTACACCTTATAATTGGGGTTTTATAATTGCAAACACTAATTAAAGTTTCTCATCTTGCAGAGATTTCAGATTACTATTGGCTCGAGAACTAAAAAGAGAAATTTCACTTTCAAGGTAATCACAATTTATCTCAACCATATAACAAATGACATAAGACACAACTATTGAGAACTAAGAAGAGAAATTTCACTTTCAACTGCAGTGCAGCAATCTGTTATCACATTCTTATGATGATGCTTTAAAAGTAGTCATCAAAGGAGCTGCAGAGGGTTTGAACAAAAGTTAGGAATTGAAGGGCAAACAGGTTACTTAAGAATTTCTTCAAAAGACCGTTCATAACAAGTTTGTCAATATGCTGAAAAACAATTGGCCTTACTTGTCTGTTGTGTTGGCCGTGCTAGTCAATTCCTGCAAGCAGTACATAAAATACAATTTTACCCTTCATATTACTCTAAAGGGGGTTCTGTATCCCCTTCCAAAGGAGAAGCTATGGTAAAAATTAACAAAAATTCTCACGGCTATGTGGGAGATACTTGTCTCTGAGGTTAAAGAAGGCAAAGTTCTTTTGGGGGAGGTGACCCACCTGAGAGATGAGGATAGCGGTGGACCAATCAAGGTAATCTCCCTAACCCATGTGTTCATTCTATATATATTTTTGTTTTTCTATATATTCCCGAGATGAAGATAGCAGTCTGACACCCATATTCCTGAACAGAGTAATTATACTAACTAATGTTTCAACTTGTAAATGGTCTCTAAGATTGGTAAATTGAAGGTATAGGTTGGATTTTTATAGCGCGATCAAATAAACCCATAGATTCTCCTAGGCAAAGTGTTCCAGATTTGCACGTATCTTTTATTAAATACATACTTGGAAATTAGTAATAGTTGTAGATTGAGTCTAGACAAAGTGGGGTTTTGGGTTTGTAGTGTTTGAATAAGAGAGTAAAGTTAAAGGGAAGGTTGTAGTGCTGACCTTATAAAGATGATGAAAGAGATTCTTGTACCCAAAAAGTGATGATGATATTCCAAACATCTTTGTTTTTGTTTCAGAGAAATTTATAGGTTTAATAAGAAATCTTCCAAGTATGTATTTAATAAGAGATACGTGCAAATCAGGAACACTTTGCCTAGGGGAATCTATGGGTTTATTCGATCGCGCTATAAAAATCTGACCTATACCTTCAATTTACCAGTCTTAGTTGAAACATTATTCTAGTATAATTGCTTTGTTCAGGAATATGGTATGTCGGACTGCTATCTTCATCTCGCGAACATATAGAAAAGCAAAAAATATATAGAATGAACACATGGGTTAGGGAGATTACCTTGATTGGTCCACTGCTATCCTCATCTCTCAGGTGGGTCACCTCCCCCAAAAGAGCTTTGCCTTCTTTAACCTCGGGACAAGTATCTCCCACATAGCCGTCAAAAGGGATTCTGAGAAGTTTTTGTTGATTTTTGCGATAACTTCCCCTTTGGAAAGGGATACAGAACCCCTTTAGAGTAATATGAAGGGTAAAATTGGATTTTACGTACTGTTTATAAGAATTGATTAGCACGGCCAAGACAACAAACAAGTACGGCCAATTGCTTTTCAACATATTGACAAACTTGCAAGGAACGTTCTTTTGAAGAAATTTTGAAATAACTTGTTTACCCTTCAATTCCCAACTTTTGTTCAATCCAAAGAAAAAAATATTTTTGGTACGTTGCAGAGAGAGATCGGCGAATTACAGCTACTTAACAACAACGTTTGTATTGAAGTTGCTCCGGTATCTCCATTTACCCGTATGTTATTACCAAGACATGATTAGAAAAATGCAAAGTGTCATGGTAAGTTATGGTGGTGTTTATTATTTCTTCTTTTCAATATGCATGTTTAATTTTGAGGGAACTTAAGACTAAGTAATAGCGTTTCAGGGTATCGCAGTTAGCCTTAGAGTTTTGTAGTGATCTCATCGAAGGTGGTATTTGAGGCTGGACATTACTACTTCAAAAATAGTAATGGCACGGAGTATGTCATCATGAAGGACACTGAAGTCAGTTGTGCTGTGCCGGTTGATTCTATCATTTCATTTTGGTATGTTTGTAGCATACACCCTCTACAATGTTATTGCTGATATTGTTATTACTGCCTATATAAAGTTATCTAAATATGTGTAAAGTGATTGATCACCCTTTTCTAAGGGTCTTCCAACTATATTATCGTGTGTTGTGCTCGTTAGGACCCTCCGAGTCTACATGTGTGGATCCTACAATGATGGACCTTTACGCATAATTTAAGTTTTTTTATTCAGCCATTCATTTTAGGGTTATTGTAAGGATACTCCAACTATATTATCGTGTGTTGTGCTCGTTAGGACCCTTCGAGTCTACATGTGTGGATCCTACAATGATGGACTTTTATGCATAAGTTAAGTTTTTTTATTCAGCCATGCATTTTAGGGTTATTGTAAGGATAACTTTTGGAAGCCGGAGTCCATTTTCTTTTATATTTTGATAAGATAACTAGAAGTCACTTAAGCCTCTGATTTCTATGTAGTATTGCAGAACACCGTTCTTTCCATTAGAATTACTACTATTATTATTTTGCTGAAAATGTAAGTTAAAGTTATTTAGGTTCATGTATTATTTGCTCTTTATTCTGTTATTCTTGTCGGCTTTCGCCTCTTTCTCTCCTAAGAGACTTTGATCCATTTTTTCTATAGGTCTTTGCAACCATTGCATCAGCCGCATGCTGAAGACTTGGGAAGTGTGTCCCCTGGGTATGTTCCACCCCTCCCTCCCTCCCTCTTTTAACCTAAACATTCTGCCTCTGATTTCAATAAAATATTGCTGAACACTGATTTCTTCTCTCATGCAATAACAATAGCAGGTTGAAACTGTCATTGGGCGGAGTGGAGAAATTTTGGATCTATGCCTTAATTGTGTTTGTAGTAATTCGAACTGTTTACCAAGCAGGTGTGCGAATAATGATTAATTCTCCAATCCATATTACTGCAAAGGCGAGTACTCATAAAATTCCATTTAATATTTTTCATGATTTGTTTTCCTATTTTTCTTAATTTATTAATCTATGTTTTACTTTTTTGTTTTGCACAGGATCCTTTTATTGATGTATTAAAGGGTAAAATAGTAGTCAAAACATTAATTGAGAAGACTACATTGTTTGGATTTATCATAGCGTTTATGCATTCGATTATTTTTTCTGGTACCGAAAGAAAGCCACTATGTGGTGAGCTAATTTCTTTTGGAGAGAATACAAATCTTGGGGTCAATGAAGTAAACGTTGCTATCAAGGTGATTGTTATTTCTTAGTCTTCATTTTTAACTAGTTAAAGTTCTTCGTGCTTCACACAGATTCTAGACAAATACAAATAGTTAAATTGTCTTCATATTTATTTATTGCTGGCATAAAAATATTTAATTCTTACAAACAATCCAATTAAAAGAACTTCCATCAAATCAATACAAATTGGTTTGTAATTCATATTTAGTGTTACATTATTAAAATATATTTAATAAGACTTAAATTAAGAAAAAGAAAATTATAGATAAAAATGTCCATACTTTCTATGTAAATTGCTTTTTATTTACACTTGCGACTTATCACTCTAACTTTTGAGAACGTGAGAATGACTCACCATCTTCCAAATTCCTTAGCTTTCATGTAAAATTTTAGATGATTAACCGCAAACTTCTATTCACTCTTTTCAACAAATAGATAGTTTAATTATAATTTGTAGCATATATTAAAATTGAGTACAAAGTCAGTTATATTCTACTTTTTTTATGCTATAAAACTTTGGCATACATTCTCAATAAACGTGGTCATAGCCCGCCCATGTGTGTGGATGCTTTAGTAGTGGTAGGAGTTTTATTATTAGGAGTTATCTATATAGAGTTCACTCATAAATGCATTGGTATGATGGAGTTGAGATCATGTCCTCTCTCTACAGATCTTATCTATTTTTCTTTATTCATCATGGTATATTGATTCATCTAGAGGTCGTAAATTCAACAATTTACCAATCCGAACTGCAATACAAATTTGTCATAATCAAAAGCACAGTACATGTATGGTATAGTGATGTAAGTGCAAACATAAAAATAAAGATAAGAGGACAAATATATTTAGATCATGAATGTATGTCTTAATTTTCCTCGCTTTTAAACCGTGATATCCTGCAATGATCTCAAAATAGTTTCAGTACAAGTTCTTAGTATTGTATAATGTGCCAAGCCCATGTGCTCATTAACAGATAAAAGTTATGTTTGTCCTTCGACTGTTTCTATATTTTTATGTTACTAATTTGAGATAATTCTGTGGGGTAGGCTGGCACCCAAGTTGTGTACCCAAAAAAGACTGGTATTAAGCTTTGTGTCAACGAATCTAATTTTGTTATCTTGATGGAAGAGGAAATCCTTGGAATCTCTGAGTCTAAAGACATCAAGGAGTTAAAGCTTATTAACGACTATGTGTTAATTGAGGTTCAATTCTGATTCTGAGCTGACTCTTCCTGCAACTTTTGAATTGATTCTTCTTATAACCTTATCAACCTTCTGGAGTTTCTCCTATGTTTTCTCTAGGTTGATGTCATACATACCTCAGTCTGAAGTCTTATTGTTCCACTCTTAATTACAGGCTACTAAAATGTCAAGAATCGTTCCTTTGTTGTTTCCGAGTAAAGTTATGAAGCAAATACAGACTGGAACGGTAAGTTTGGCGGTGTTAGTTATTTTCCTTTTCAATTTCCATTCTTCACTTTGTAGGAACTTGAGAATAAGTGGGAATTTATCAGGTAATCGCTGTTAGCCCCAGGAGCGATAAAATTATTACTTCAAAAGTTGTGTTTTCTGCTGGCCATTACTACTTCAATAGTAATGAGACGAATTATGTAATTGTGAAAGGATTTGAAGTTGCTGTTGCTGGTGCTGCCTCTATCCGGTATGTTTGTAGCATTCAATAAAACCTTATATTGTTTAGATTTTTGAATGTACTATTTTTTTTTATATTACAAAAAAACCGAAATAGTTTCGAGTGAATGAGTTCAGAAAAAAGTCTGGTAAATTGTTTTCTAGATAGAGAAAGCAGAAGGGGTGAAAGTGTTGTTATGATGCGAGAGAGCATTTGCAGACACATTGGTGACGTGAGTATCAGGGGATTGGTTTCAGACATAGGGATGAGGATGTTGCTTCAATGCGAGCTCATATATTACTTTCTTAGATGACAAACAATAGAAAAAATTTCCTCCTTTTGGCATATTTTTTTTCAAAGCATAATCTATATAGATGTTGTTTCGATGCGAGGTCATACATTACTTTATAGAAGACAAACAAGAGAAAAAATTTCCTCCTTTTGGCACATTTTTTTCAAAACATAATTTATTTCTTTCAAACCCTCGACCCTTCCCAAAACTCACATGAATGCATCTAGTACATCAACACTTGATGACAGTAGCGGATCCAGGAAATCAAGTCAGGGTGGGCAAGTTAACGGCAGGATAAGGGGGTTCTGGGGCTATAGCCCCCCAATTTTTTTTATAGTGTGCTTCATTAGACAATACATTTTTTTCGCAAAATCTCAATCTCTACCTTTGTTGTTATATATTGACCATTGCTTTGTACAAACAATGGTTAATCCTACAAGAAAAAAGCAAGATTTTTAATCTTTGAATTCGGTAATTTCCATTGAGGATTGACATTGTCACTTTCTACTTACTGATTATTTGGTTAATTCTTTCAAAACTCAAAGCTGGTAATTTCTAATTATTTTCTCTCAACATTGGGTTTCTTGCAAAACAGAGAACGGGGAGAATATTGAAGAGACTACGGATATATAAGGCAATTATGGGCGATCAATTGAAAATGCAGAGATGATAAATTAGTTTCAGACGTCCATAGTCGGCAACAATGGTGACCGTAGATTAACAATATCTAATGGTGTATATGGGGAGTACATCAAGGGGGTTCAACCGATTCTTCTTCATCTTTGCCTATCAGGTTCAAACTTCTAATAACTTCAATTGTTGATCAGGCCAGGGTAGCAAAAAGAAGCCGTTCATCAAAATTATATTTCGCGCACAAGTCCCATTTTCCTCCCCTGAATTTACTCTGCCATATTTGTTGATTTCATGTTGTTACTTTCAGTACTTGTGAATATTTTTGTTATGAAGTTAATTTCTGGAATTATAGATGGTGTTATAGATTGTGTGCAGTATTCATTCAGTATACAATCGTGATGTGTTGCAGCTCAGTAAAGGAATGATACGATCTTGATCAAATCTTACCATGCTTTGGGCTCTTTGAACAAAACCTTTGACCAACTAGGTGTTCAAAACGAATTTCTCAAATCCTCTAAAGTGTGATCTCAATGGCATGACATAAGTGTGATCTTTTGTAGTGGCATGACCTGTGTGAGATCATATCCATATGGATAAACTTTCTCAAATCATCTCAACTTGGCCTGAAAAGGGAATGTCCACGGATCCGCTTTCTAGAAAAATATGAAATAATTGATGGCATCTATGGTGCACTAAATCAATCTTTGTGCCAATACTTTACATATCTCTAAATCTCTAATGTGAAAGCTCTTAAAAAAAAGTAGGTTCCTTCATTTTCACAATCCTACAAAAAATTCCAAAGGAATATGTCCCTTCTTTTCCTAAAGGTAGGTCATGCCATGCCGTCATGCCACTACAAAAGAAATCATAAAAATCCAATGCTTCTTCAACAATTTTCTCACAATCTCCATCCCGCTAAAAAATGTCTAGCCGGAAACAGGTCGCAGTTTTTACAGATGATCAAACTCTTCAGAAATGGAACATGTCCTTGAGAAAGGACGTGTTCGATTCCTTTATCTCTAGGAGTGAACCTATTTTACACAAAATATTTACAGGAGGGTCATTGTTCAGCCCTTTGTTGTTTGGTAAATTCTTTGATCCATCTGACGCCTTCCCGTTATGGGAATTTGAGTCTGCGGTTCTGTTATCAAGCCTTCGTAACTCCGGTCAGAACACATCAGACTGGTTTGAAACAGAAGCTGAGTATGGACTAAAGGCAGAACTACCAGGTAAACTTTTTCATTTGCTCTAGTTTCTTTCTGAGCCAAACTTTCAGAATTTTGGTTGCAGCTATAACCCAATTGCCTTGTTAAAAGCAGGTGTGAAAAAATATAGTGATGTTCAAATATGTGTGGAAAATGGGAAGGTTTTGGAGATTAGTGGTCAGTGGAGACCGCAACGGGAAACTGGTGCAAAGGATTGGAGAAGTGAGTACTGGTGGGAGTTTGGATATGTGCGACGGCTTGAGCTGCCAGAAAACGCAGATTGGAGGAAAATAGAAGCAAACGTCGATGATGAAATCATCTTAGAGATAAGAATCCCCAAAAATCATCTTGTAACATCCGAAGAGTCTAAACCTGTATGAGCTAATAGCTTAATCCACCATGTAAAATGGCCGTATGACGCTTTGGGTGTAATTTTCTTTTTAATAATTTTAGTGTTCATCATACTATTCTTACAAAAAAAAAAATTCTTATATAAGCTTGATCATAAGTTATTAAGATATTAAGAACGTTTTGAGAAAACTGATCTTATTGTTAAAGTGGAATTTAACCAAGATATGTTAATAGAGGGTTACTTTTAGATACGTGAGGGAGATATCTCTGCCACTCTTCTGATGTATTTTTATGTTGTTGTAGTTCTTGCTTCATAAGTTATGGTTAGTTGTTCCCGAGTCTCGAGAATTAATGTGGAAGGGTGTTATACGCAGGCCACTGTCATTCTTTACTTAATCTTTTTCTTTTTTGATGGAGATGATTCCAATTTCTATGTCACTATTCAGTACGTTAAGAGTTCAACTAAATATATGTTGAAAATATAGAGAAGTTGTAGTATGGAGTTCGGAACATGTAGTGATGTTTTGTTTATGTACTTTTAATGTCAACACCGTAACCATATCTATCAAATATGAGATTTGGGGATGAACAAACACCAGTTACTTAGAAGGCTGGAACATGACACATGATGTGAAATTTTTTCTTCTTCCACTTATTGCGAAAAAGTTTATCAAAATTCTAAAATAACAATACTGTAAATGGTTCCAAATGAAGACTTGTAGAGATATTTATAGTTGGGCATATTGACTATAATTTAACGAGGCATAGTGCCAAAAGCGCATCACTGTGTAAAACATAAATTTTTTGCATAGACAGACGTTGATAAACATAAAAAATCTTTATTTCTTCATGGCCATTTCATCAAAGTTAGTCTACATACAGTCAATAGCTTAGGCTCTTTCTCACACATGCAGTTTATGTACGACTATAAACTTATGCATCCATGCGCGTAGCACGGCCTTTTAACCTAGTATATATATATATATAAGTCATCTATGTTGAATTTTGGTGCATGACTCGTTTAAATATTATTTGTTTATGTGATAGTAGAATTGGGTAAACATTTCTTTTACACATACCCATCGAATTCGCCCCCGAAACATCCCTATTAAGCAAGACCCTTTAAGCCCAACCCCAAATGGCCTGCTGAAACCCGTCCCGTCCCATCCCACTTGGCGGGCCATGGGCTGAAATAGTTTGATACCGGGCCGCCCAAACTACCACCCCTAATCTCATCTCTAAGAGCATCCACAGCAGCTAGGTCGAAAATGACGTGGCAATGTGAATTTCAAAATCCACCCTCTTCAAGCCAAGCCAAATTCACCTCTCAGCAGCTAAGTCGAAAATCTATATGGCAACCCATTTTTCACTTTGAGGGTGGATTCTGGGTGGATTTTTGGTGGATTGATGCTGCGAAATTCAGAATTGCGCGTAGGGTAATAGACGCTCCAGATGGAGGCACGTGGCCAAATCTTATGTTTTTGATTATGCCGCGTAGTTCAGAATTGCGCATAGTGACGCTGATTTTGGGCAAATTCAGAAATACGCGTAGTGATATTCACCTTGATTTCCAAACGAAATGCTGTGGGGTGGATTGGATTCATCCTAATTTTGGGCAAATTCACCCACTCTAGTGCTATGGATGCTCTAACAGCGCTCAACTTGAAATCTCCATGGTCTTTTAAAATGAGCCCCAAGCTCCAATGGGAGATTTGGACTTTAGAGTATGGAGTCCAGAGGTGTGTGTGATGGTGCTCGTCTAAAAGTCGGACAAGTGCGCGTAAGAGTTGGTGCTTATTTTCTAAATTATTCAAAAAAGTCATATAATTTGGCATTTTTGTCTTAAGATTGGCATTTAACTTCCAATACACACAAAATTACAAATGATTCAAACCTTCATAACTTCGATCTCACCATCACAAAACCCTAATTCCCCTTCTATCAAACTTCATCCAACCCTCCATTTTTGGGTTTCTTTTTTCTCAAATTGAAACCCTAGTTGTTCAAATGGACCAATCCCACACTTCAAAACGAATTCGATTTCGTGGTTTCTTCAACTTATCATGTACTCTTGTATTGCTAATCTTCTTCTTCTACAATCACAAAGATATCTTGAAAACCCCCATATTTCACCAACAACAACCCATGGGTTTCACAATTCATCGAAGAATTGTTGAAATCGAGAAGAATTTGAGTGTAGAGGTAGCTGATATTTGTTCTGGGATTTCAGAACATAAGGGTTATAGTAATGAATGTGATTACTTGAAGGCAAACCCATCTTCGTGTTCGTCTAATTACGTTTCGTTCTTTTACTGTAGTTGTGAGGGTATTGGGTTAATGGGGTTTGGGGTATTGGGTGTTTGGCTTCTTGCATTGTTTTATATGTTGGGTAATACTGCTGCTGATTACTTTTGTTGTTCTTTGGAGAAACTATCTCATCTCTTGAAACTTCCTCCTACGGTTGCTGGGGTTACGCTTCTTCCGCTTGGAAATGGAGCGCCGGATGTGTTTGCGAGTATTGCTGCGTTTGTTGGGACGGATAATGGAGAGGTTGGGTTGAATAGTGTGTTGGGTGGAGCGGTTTTCGTTACTTGTATCGTTGTTGGGGTTGTTTCTATTGCCATTGCGGAGAAACAGGTACAAATTGATTATAGATGTTTTGTAAGAGATATTGGTTTTTTTTTGTTTACGCTTGTGTCGCTTTCGGTCATTTTGATCATTGGTAAAGTTAGTATTTGGGGAGCGATTGCGTTTGTGTTGATATATGTTGTGTATGCGTTTTCGGTTGCTGCGAATGAGATTTTGAGGAAACATGCTAGGAGGTTGAAGTTGGATGTTGTTACGCCGTTGCTTCCTGTAAGAGGAAGTATTTTCTCTTGTGGAAATAATGAGGATGATTCGGTTTATAGCTCGTTACTTGACGTGGACCCTGAGAATGATCCACCAACTCTGCATTCTACATTGCCACAATGGATGTGGGCTTCAAATGTAGCTATTTACTCGAATCAGGCGATGAGTAGTGAAGAGACCCAGAAGCCTTTGTGGGGTTGGGTTGAAGAAGACACACATAGAGGCCATTATTCGTTTTCTTTCTCTAAGCTATTTTTACTATTGGAGATGCCCTTGTCGCTTCCAAGACTGTTAACAATACCAATTGTCGAGGAGGATAGATGGTCAAAAAGGTATGCTGTGTCGAGCGCTTCATTAGCTCCTATTCTTCTGGCATTTTTGTGGAACACAAGTGATAATGTGAGTTCTCAAAGTGGAAAAGCTGCGTACATTATAGGTGTAGTAATTGGTGCTACACTTGGTTCATTGGCATTTTGCTTCTTGCGATCTGATCATCCACCTCGTAGATACTTATTGCCATGGGTTCTTGGGGGGTTTGTAATGAGTATTGTCTGGTTCTATATAGTGGCTAACGAGCTTGTTGCTCTCCTTGTGGCATTCGGTGTTATTCTAGAGATTAATCCATCAATGCTTGGACTAACTGTTTTAGCTTGGGGGAATTCGATGGGTGATTTGATGTCAAATGTAGCTTTGGCGATTAACGGTGGAGATGGAGTTCAGATTGCAATGTCAGGATGCTATGCTGGTCCAATGTTCAACACACTTGCTGGTTTGGGGATCTCAATGCTGCTTGGAGCATGGTCAGGGAGACCTGCTTTGTACTCGGTTCCACAAGATACTAGCTTGTTTTATACAATGGGATTTCTCATCTCAGGACTCATTTGGGCTCTTGTTGTTTTGCCCCACAATGATATGCGACCGAACAAGACATTAGGAGTGGGCCTTATAAGCCTCTATCTGTTATTTCTCCTAGTTAGATTGAGTAGTGCAACAGGGATCATATCGCTTTCTGGTCTAAGTTGATCTTTGAAGATTGTCAATTTCAACAAGGGCAGAGAGACTTGCATCTTTGTTACCCTTCCATGGTGCTTTCTCGAGCAACAAGTCTATACAAACAAGTTAGCATACTCTTGGATACAAGTAAGACTTCCTGATAAATCTGTATAAATCAGTTGTACACATTGACAATGTATTGTTCATGTATTTGAACCTTACTTTCTCATCTATATTACAGTGTTACCACTTCGGTCATTATTAGTTATGTATCAGCATATGGTATTTGTATTATCTTTTTTTTAGTTCATGATTTTTATTTTTCAGTTTTTGGTTAAATTTCTGGTAGTTATGATAAGTTGACGAGTAATATTCTCAAATTTCTTTACTTCATCGGACAGCTGTAGAAATAATCTTTCTGCAATCACTCAAAGCAACAAATCAACATCTTTCCTGACTTTTCTTCTGTCCATTCTCTAGCTACATCCTCCATCTTTCTTTGCATCTCTCTATTGAAACCTATAGAATGTCTGTTTCTCATAATCACTTTCTTAGCTCATTTTCTCGTATTTCATTCTTCTTTCCACTACTTTATCCGCAGCTATTGTTGATTTCCCTTCTCCGTTGATGCAGTTTAGGATTGTTCCTTGATAGACAAGTTCTGGTGGTTTTCACATCTTGATTGAAGTATTCTAGGCCACAATATTGGTGATAAAATTCTGCAAGTTATAGTTTTAGGCGAGTAAAACCTGTCCTGAAACAAGCTGTACTTATTTCGGGATCTTTTTTACTCCACATTTCTCTCTCAAGAATGCCTATCTTAATAATTTCTCTATATTGTCTTTCAGTTTCTCCACATTTTCTCCCTCTAGAATTTCTATCCATATTCTTTTAAAGTTTTTCTCTAGATTTTATGCATCTTATAACTCATTCTGGTTAGTACTAGTAAAGTAACCCTCGATATTGGTATTAATTTTGTGTGGTAGTTCTTACATTGTTAATCCTTCTATGCTGTCTGCATGATAGAAAAAACAAAGTTTGTTATTATCACTTGTTTTACTGTAAATGCCTGATCAACTTTTTCAGTAAAGAAGTCTTAAATTACAATTTCATGCTTAAAACGGAAATTTACATTATTTCCGCTGATTTAGTTTCTCATAATATTAATGCACACCACCTCAAAATATATTTTGTAATTCACACTAATTTAATAGTGTTTCATTTTTTTCGTTGACAGTTCTAATTTATCTTAAAAATAACTTATCCCTGCTATGATCAACTTTCCTTTTTATTTTTTTTACACTATCAGTCTTCCTTTGTTGTGTTTGAAATAGTCTTATTATCTAGTATTATTTGTTATGACGTCCAACCTGTTATATACAGAAGTAAGCATGCATAGGGGCGGATTTTGGCAAAAAAATAGTATGTATGGTGCAAAAAAGAAGAAGGTGCTATCCTTATTATTCTATTGTTCTTTGAACATGATCAGCAATCCAAACTTGCCCAACTGGTTAAGGATATTTGTGGTGATCCTAATGACACGGTCTAATTCTTTGTTTTTATGTCATTAGGTTTGTGATTTTTAAATTTTTTCTTCATTTGTACATAAAAGATAGGTAGAGCCATATATTTTTTTTCTTAGGGAGATCCTTGCAACCCGAGCTTACATTCCAAAAAAAAATCTATCGACTTTGTGTTTTAATTTGACAATATAATGAATTGGATCAGCAAAATAATTCATTTGGTAGTCAAGAAAGGGTTTTGATTTGACACTAAGTTTCGATTTAATGCCCAGGATTTAACCAACCCAATTAACTTGGCCCTCCCCACCCTCAAATCCTAACTCTGCCCTGGGGATGCAGGCACATATTGATATGGGAAAAGGTGGTCTTGTTGATCAGGATTACTGCATAAGACTAGCAGTAGGAAGGGGCTGTTCCTGTTTTCCAAAATGTAGGCTCATTTCTTTCCTTTTCTTTTAAGGAAAAAATAGGGAAATAAAAAATGATCCATAATGTTTAGAAGATCCTAGAGCATCAGCAGCAGGCTGGGTATATTAAGTTATTAACCATCCGCATAGGCTTAAAATCAGAGAAAATCTGACATGTAGCAATTGGTACAAAAATTATACTTTTCAAGGTAGGGAAGCGCCAAGTCAGATAATGTTAGAGTTTTTTTTTTTTTTTTTTTTAAATTTTAAATTGGGCGCCAATTGAATTGAATTAGCGCATAACATTTTTATTTTTATTTTAAAAACCCCGCGCCAATTTAATTGACGATGTGCCGACTAAATTGGCGCACTCATTTTTTATATAAAAAAAAACAAACATATTGTGCGCCTATACGCACAACCAATTTAAAAATATTTAACGTGTGGACTATCTAACACAAATTTTGAGCATAATAGCATCGCCACATATAGCTACTAATTTTATGAATAGGAGTGCCATTTGAGCGATAACAATCTTGAAAAAAGAATTTTTACAACATTTGGATCGCTATATTAGCGATACCTAGCCTGATGCTTATGCTCTTACAATAAACTGAGAGCCTCTCGCAGAACTTGTATGGATGTATGGGGACGTCAGTAAACTGTTTCCTCAGCCGATTTACCCTGGCAATTGAGATGAATTGACTGAAATTCATATTACTTCTTAGAAAATCATTTTCCTACTTCCTTTTTGTTTGTATGTGTATGTGATATTTATTTTACTTTTCAGTTAACTAATTTCTAATAGGCACCATGCCACCATTTCCCTACTCGTCAACAAGATCACACATACAGTTTCTTTACTAATCATTTTCTGATGTAAATGTGCTGAACGTATTTGGTTATACTAGGAGTGATTGCGCATCTGCCTGCAGCCTTCCAACAATAGATTTCTGGATGTTTCTACTACTATATCTGTGCCCTGTGAGAGATGATATCATCTGATCCATCTGTGAGGTTAGCGCAGTGACTCAAGTCTCATCAGTGAGATAATATCATTCAATTTATCTGCAGTAACACGAGTTTCTACTGTAAATATTCTCTGCAGTAACTGGTGATATATTGAAAGATAATGTGGGAAATGTTTTGGTCTGCTATTGAGGTGCTGCTCAAAATAGATATGCTGTTCTGGTGCATGACCATGTAGGTAAAAACTATAAAGGATGGGCGAGTGAAGTAATGATTTCTTTCTTCTTTGAAGAGTAAAACACACACTGCCACCACTGGTGATTCCTTGGGTGGGTGAACAATGACTCATCTCTTGCGTTTATAATGAGGTGTCAGGTCACCTAGAGAAGCACAGACTTTACCAGTTTTCTTCATTAATTTAAAGGCAAAGGCAGTAGAGTACAGATAGTACTAGTACTAGAGCACTACTTTGGAAAATAAAGAAGCCAACAGTAACAAGATCATGAATTGCATTGCCTGAAGTGTCGTTGTTTTCCACAGTTTCAGGTTTGGTGGGCACCAAGCCACCAATTATGAGAAAAAAAAACCCTCTAGTTGACAAATAATAACCCAGTGAACCTCTAGTTTCAATTATTTAAACTCTAGAGCACCTCCAGTAAGTTATACGATTCTAGTTTGGTATACCCATACTGTTTTCGCGCTAAACCGTTCGGCTCCAACACAGCTAGGACCAACGAATGCAGGCAAACGTAGAGTGATTCGATTCCCCTTCCCGTGAGTTGATTTTTTGAAAGATAGTCTTGAAATGCAAGAGCGGGAGTAGTAGTATAGTAGTAGTAGGTACATGCAAATAATTTTACAAACTCCCAAAAGAGAGAGAAGAGAGAGAAACAACAATATTTCTCTTTGTTCAATGATGTTCACGTGTGTTCTCAGGTACGACGTCAAAAGCTTTCCACATTTCACCTCTCTTTCTCTCTAATGCAGAGCTAGCCAGGCACAGATGTTTGGGTGTTATTGTTGTTGTTGTTGTGTGCGTTACTCTGCAAAAACACAGCACCAGTAGGCAGCATTTAATCCCTCTATTCAATGCTCTCAAACAACTCTCTCTCTTCTTCAGTTCTTCTTAAACCTTAGCTTCAGCCTCTCTCATTTGACCTTCGTTACAATGGCTGTTGTTGAAATGAAAAGCTCTTCTTCTTCTTCTTCATCTATTTATGCTTATACGTTGCCACCCCCATGTCCAAGATCACCTCCAAAGTACCCTCCTGATTTCTCTGGAAGACGCCGAGAGCTTTCTAAAGTTCAGATGCTAGAGAGAGAAATTGGGTTTCTCCAGGTCTGTCAACTCTTTTTATTTTTATTTTTTTCACACTTAATTCTTATAATACAATTACCAACTTATAGTCCCAAACAGTGAAGAGGAGTGATCTTAATTTTTTAAGACCATAGTATCTAAATTACCCAATGTGGCTTAAGGTCTGAAGTTGACCCTACAGTTTAAAAAAATATATTTGTAGACCCTAATTTAGAAGTTTGATTCCAAAAAGTACCTTATAATTTTATAATGCCATAATTGACCTTATTGTAAAACATCATCTGTCTCTCTTGGCTGAAATTAAAATGGAAAATATCTATTATTATCTCGGCTGAGGTAATCTATGAAGGTGAGGCCAACTGTAACCATGAACTCAATGCTACCATTTGAGGCTTTGAGCTGAGTAACTTTGGCCTTTATAGAAGCCATGAATTTACCTAATAATACAGCTACAAAGTCTCACAAATGAAATGCTTGAAAAGCAGAAAAAACACCTAAATTACATGTTTGAAAAAACAATCGTCAACAATTGTTCATTGGAACATATATAGGTTCGAGAGAGAAGAAGAGATTAAAGGGAGAGATTTTTTTTTTCCAAGTAGAGGGGGATTTTTTTTTTCGCTCTCTCCAGGGCTATCAAATATAGGCCTCTCACCTTCTAGAGTCCGTCGCGAACGGCAAATTAGAGGTAACTATCTTCAGATATTACCAGGGCCGGCCCTGAGGGTGTGCGACTGCACAGAGCCCAAGAATAAAAGGGCCCAAAAAAAATAAAAAATTGCCGAAGGGTTAGAAGAAAAAAATAAAATAAATTGTGAATAGCATATATGACGAAGACTTAGTTGGTTGGTGTCTTGTCTATTGAGTAAGAAGTAAGTATTCAAGCCCCTAGCAAAACAAAAAAAATTTAGACCCTTTTTGTATTTTTGCACAAGCCTTAGGGGTACTTGGGCCGACCCTGGATATTACTTAACTCATCTCAACAAACAGTCTTCTATTTTATTATAGATTACAACCTAGCCTCCTTTATATAATAGATGCTCTCTAAGCTACTTCTATTCCTACCCAATGTAGGACTAAAGTAGATATGTGTAGTCAGACACATACACTCCAACACCATTGAGGGTAAATTAAAGAGGGGATGTGAAGTTTCCATTTCACCTTTCCTTTATTTGTTTGTTTAACTTGAAGCACAGGGTCATTTTTGCCTATTTGCAGGTATATTCAGCGTTAGCAGGTATACTCAGTGGGATGGACAGCTGACATCATGTTGATGTCGGACTCCTTTTTCATCCAATATCTATTGCAAAAAAGACCTCCTTACGTCGGTTTGATTAATCCCTCACACCAAAATATTTTTAACTAGTGTGGGTTAATTGAGATACAATAGGAATTAGCATGGAATACACTTAAATGTATTGGCGGAGCCAGGAAATCAGTTGAGTGGGGGCAAAGCGATTTCAGTAAACAATAATCTGGGATTCAGGGGCTAACGCCCCTTGAAAAAAAAAATGGTGTAAATATATACAAAACTTCACTTTCAAGTCTAATCATACTCTAAGCAGGTAGATATGGAGTTATAGTGTGCTTAATTGTATCTTTTGGCATCCATTACAAAATTAAATAAATAAATAAAAGGAATAACAAACAGTAAAGAAACAAATAAAGAGAAGATTTTGAAAATAAAGAGCCCATTTGAAAAGGTCAATGAGAAGATTTTGGTAATAAGGAGCCAAAGTTGCAGAGGAGATTGGAGAAAATATTGGCAATCATTTTATGAGAGTGATAAAAGGAAAATAGCTTGAGAATATCACAAAGTGTAGCTATTTTGGCCTAAAAAAGGTAAAAATAAGGTTATTAATTGATTTTTTCCCCGAAATTTTAATGGAGGCAGCTGCTCTACACGTCCTCACGTAGCTCGGCCACTGCTTAAATGGATTAAAAATCACAACCCAAGTAGAGGATTTTTTTAGATAAGCTTTATTTATAGCTAGCAGATCACGCACACCCTTCTAGGCAATATTTTCAAAGTTATGAGAAGTAAATACACCATTATAATCAAATACATCTAAATATTATAATTGCGTTAATGCCATCAGTTCAAAACTTAGTAGAAAAAAATATAGTACATGGGAATTATATCACGGTTTAACATACCTCAAATTAAAAATTCTCCCATTTGGTGGAGAATGGAGATTGAGGGCATCATACGGTCATCACAAAAGTCCTTTCATGTCCATTCCCTTGATATGTATCAGATAAAAAATCATCATTATGCACATATTTGAAAGAAAAGGAAAAAAAATTCAAGCCGCATATAGTATTTTTTTTTTTCGTTCATTTTTTTAAAATTACTTTATTTCCTAAATTGCATTAGTCCTCAACACGGGCTATTGCATAAGTATGACAACAACCAAAAGTAGCAACTTTTGTGAGCAACCATCCTCCAAAACAATTATTGCTTATGTTGTCACTTTTTAACCATATCAATTCTCCATGTTCGAAGGAATACATCCGTCCATCACATTTTAGATGCCCATCGTCTCCATGTCCGAAGGAATACATCCGTCCATCACATTTTAGACGTCCACCGTCTCCAAATCTCCATAACACACCTAAACTACATCTGTCTCCAACAAAGTAAAATTTTATGGTGATTCATTTTGATATTCTTATCATCTCCAAATCTGAGCCTCCCATGCTTACCCTTTCTCATCCATAAACATCTTGTTCATTTGTCAATGCAGTTAAATGCCACCCTTCGGCCATACAATTTAGCACACTTTCTTGCAACCTATTAGAACTGGAGGGTCCATCTCAAAACCAATTGGCTATGAGAGGAGTGGCCCCAAGATTTTATATTTTGAGTTGCAAGACTTTATGTGCCCGATGTGGGACTAAATATCTCAACATGCCCCCTTACGCGTAGCGTAATTTATGCGCTCAACACGTGGAGTAATATATGGGTGACGCACAGTAGCACATGGGACGTTGGGCTCGACACATGGAAGAAAGGCCCGCTCTGATACCATATTATAACTGGTGGGTCCATCTCAAAACCAATTGGCTATGAGAGGAGTAGCCCCAGGATCTTATATTTTGATTTGCAAGGCTCTATGTGCCCAATGCAAAACTATATATCTCAACACAACCAAATGTCTCGTTACTAACTAACTTCAGGTAGTATTTTCCTGTCACGTCTCCACGACCATGAATGTACAAACATGAAGCAATAGTCATATTCATTAATGTAATAAAATTTAATGTGCAACACTTGTGTTTATTTTGAGTTCATTATAACTGTAATGTCCCAACAAAGACAAGAATTTTAACAGAGCGTGACGCTTGGAACCTGCACCCCACATTTACAAAGCATGTCACTCATCGGTGCTCTTGGAAGCCTCCAAATGAAGATACACGGCTGCGCAATACAAATAGTTCATTAAACAACAATAGTGGAGGGTATGGTGCCCCCCCCCAAAAAAAAAAAAAAATCAGTGACATATGATGATATGCATGCCATCTATCATGCGTTGAAGATTTGCACTTAAATGGGAATTAAGGGACTCTCAACAAATGATTTTTTTTTCAAAAAGGGCAAAGAACCTCCATGGAACGACTATCCTCTAGACATTTGTATCCTCCTTGATGAGGATGCTAGGGGTAGGATTTATTCATGATAGTAACTTTCCTAATCCAAATTTGCATTGGCACAAAAAGAAATCGAGTCTAGAAAATGTTTTATTATTTCTCATTAGATTCTAAAACGAACACCTTGAAAGGAAAAAAGTTAAACACCAATTAGCTCGGTGTTGTTGTTAAGTAGCATTGCTCACATAATTTCCCTTCCAATTTCATTCTCTACAATCATAATACTTGCGAGAATAGATTACCCCTATATGAGCATCTTATCGAATTTTCATAGCTCATGGTGCAATAATTTAATATTGTTACTATTCATGAAATAAAGAAACAAAAAATGAATAATCTACTCAGATAGAAAGATACTTTGATGGTGTTGTTATATTCTTTGTACTTGAGAAATTACCTTGAGAATCCCGACCAACGTCTCATCAATTACCAACAACAATTAAGAGGTTTGGGATTGATGTTCAATGATAATTGAGGTGAGAGAGAAGAACTTTGTGTATGTGAGGCCTGCCGTTTATTTCATACAATTTTTGAAAATTCTCATTCAGTTTGGTTTAACAGTACGTAGTTATTGCCAAATTAGTTGGCATTTTAGGTGAACTGTGAGGTGATTTTGAAGCATTTCGGGAGGAATAAAACAGTTGGAGTTGATTCCAAAAAGAGGATGACATTTTTTGTAATATTTAGGGTACAAAAGGAAAGGGTGAGTGATCACGGAAAAAAGATAAAGATGTTTCATATTATGCATGTACGCACACACGTTGTGATGGATTTGAAAAATTCAAAGGGGTAAAAATGTCATAGATGAGGCTAACAAGGTAATCTCTTATGATAGGTGAGTTGTATTACGCATGTACCCACTAAAGGTCCAATGGTTTCATAAAAAGAACGGGGTAGAGAAGTAAAATCATCACATTTTCAATTGAAATAATATTAGACGGCTGAGATCAATTCTTCCCCTAAAATTAGCACAAAAAGAGATCGAGTACAGAAAATGTTTTATTATTTCTCATTAGATTCTAAAATGAACACCTTGAAAGGAAAAAAATAAAAAAATATTGCTTAAATAATTTCCATTCCAATTTCATTTTCGTCAATAGGGATGGCAATGTGGCGGATTTGGGGCGGGGGAGCTAATCCCATCCCCATCCCCGTTTAAGTTCCCCACTCCCATCCCTGCCCTAAAACCCATTTAACTTAAACAAGGATCCCCATCTCCACCCCCACATTACAAAACTAAATCCCACCCCCGCCCCATTTAACTAATAAAACTATTTTTTCAATAAAATACTCTCTTATTTAGGTTTTTTAATATATATTTAAGGGCAATAATAATAAACTATTTAAATGGGGCAGAGCGGGGTGGGTACGGATTTTTTGAGGTAATCCCAAATCCGCCCCGCTTCCCCACGGATTTTAGTTATACATCCCATACCCGGTTAGCATATCCCAAACCCACCCCGTTCGGGGCGGGGCGAGGCGGATCCCCGACGGGATTACATCCCTATTCGTCAATCATAATACTTGCGAGAACAAATTACCCATATATGAGCATATTATCGAATTTTCATAGCTCATGGTGCAATAATTTAATATTGTTATTATTCATGAAATAAAGAAACAAAAAATGAATAATCTACGCAAATAGAAAGATACTTCGATGGTGTAGTTATATTCTTTGTACTTAAGAAATTACCTTGAGAATCCCAACCAACGTCTCATCAATTACCAACAACAATTAAGAGATTTGGGATTGATGTTGGATGAAAATTGAGGTGAGAGAGAGAAGAACTTTGTGTATGTGAGGCCTGTCGTTTATTTCATACAATTTTTGAAAATTGTCATTCAGTTTGGTTTAACAGTATCTAGTTATTGCCAAATTAGTTGGCATTTTAGGTGAACTGTGAGGTGATTTTGAAGCATTTCGGGAGGAATAAAGCAGTTGGAGTTGATTCCAAAAAGAGGATGGCATTTTTTTTGTAATATTTTGTGTATAAAAGGAAAGGGAAAGTGAACACGAAAAAGGAGAAAGATGTTTCATATTACGCATGTACCCACATAAGTTGTGATGGATTTGAAAAATACAAAGGGGTAAAAATGTCATAGATGAGGCTAACAAGGTAATCTCTTATGATTGGTGAGTTGTATTGCGCATGTTACCCACTAAAGGTGTAATGGTTTCGTAAAAAGAACGGGGTAGAGAAATAAAATGATCACATTTTCTAGTGTAAATCAAAAGTGCGGAAGCAAAACTTAAATGGTTTTGCACTAACCTAATTGTAAAATTAGGGTTTTCTACTTTACTCAAACACAAAATTATTACACTAGAGTTTATTTAACTTTTCTCTCAACAACAACTGAGTAAAAGATTACACCACCCTCTCATATATATCCTAGAACCCTAGAATATCTCTTCTACAATATCTGCCTAAATTCTAATTAGAAACTAACAATAATTCATAAAGCATCTTCAGCAATAGATTAAACTACTAATCATAAAATATGGAAACTCGGCACGGGTGGGTGACGACCACTAGAGATGTGCCACATCATTTTCAATTGAAACAACGCTAGACGGCTGAGATCAATTCTTTCCTAAAATTAGCAAAGAATTGAATTTAGGTCGCACAAACCTTGCCTTGAGGTTCTGATTTTTTACAATTGAAGGTCGCGATTTAAGCAAAAAAACCACCTCTTTTCCTTCAAGTATAGATAGAGTGTGAGTGTGATATTCAGCATAAGATCACGATGTAGTTCGTTAATGATCAAATGGAAACCCCTTCTCATGAGGTGTTTACATGTATTTCTAAGTCAACTATCTGCATTAAAGTTAATCTCCCTCAAAGAATGTTCAAATCTTATTATAATAACATACGTAATATTCTGCCATCTAGGAAGTATTAGGGGGACCGGAGAAAAACCAGGGAGGACTAAAAGCACTAATTCTGTTCTCCCCTGAAGTACATGTAAGAAATGACCTTTGGCCACGAGATACGATTTTTTGAGTGACAGGGTATTATATTTGGAACCCTTTCATGCACATGAGAGCATGGAAGTGATGATTGTAGCTTAAGGTTGCAACTATTAAAATAGATGGCAGCCTGGCTGCATTTGTTAAATCCAATTGTCTATTTTTGCAGCTTGACACTTGTATTTCCTTATTGTTAGAATTTTAATATCTTCTTTAACATACAAAATTATATAGCCAATTTTCTTTGGAAGCAGGATGAGTTAAAATCAGTTGAAGGCCTCCAACTTGCTTCTAGAAACTGCAAAGAGTACGTATAATTCTTCCATTGCAATTTATAAGATTTAATTTCCATATAATACCCGTGGAAGGGATTGTAACGTACTGCATTTTGACTCATGGATTATACAGTATTTCATTTGAATTTACAAAAATGATGGTTTTGCAGGGTAGATGATTTCGTAGTTGCAAATCCTGACCCATTAATACCTACGTAAGGACAACGACCCAAGTATTTTCAATATATTAGATCTTTTTGCATTGTGATCTAATATTTCGGTTTTCTGTGACAAGCAGAAGTCGGAAGATTCGTAAACCTCGTCACTTCTGGAAATGGCTTTGCTGGTACTTATTTCATTTCTATAAAGTTTGGAAACCATTTTTTCTACAATATAGACATGTTGCGCATACACACACAAGGCCCAAGGGCACAGGCTTTTAGTGCCATAATAGTCCATGGAATTTCCAATATTTTGTGTCGTACCATTTAATCGAAATTGCCTGATATATCAATGATTTAAATGTAAATATATCTCATATAATGGGCGATATATCCGTAAATATCTCATTTTCATAATAAAACTAGGTGTTTTTAAGTTCTTTGCTCATCTCTAATATCTATGGATATTTGCATTAAGCAATGTCGATGAACTATTGTTCAATCCCGATATATGTAGAGCAATATAATCTTATTTGAAAGTTTTTTCCTGTTCTCACTTAAGATAGTATTACAGTAGGTTCCAAATCAAGTTCCACTCTTATATCATCCAAACTTCCATGTTCAGGCTAGAGTTCAGACGTTTCATTTTTTTTAGCTTCCAGTAGAAGTTAATTAAGTTTTCTTTTAGTACGTGGCATATCTTAAATTATTATATGTTACCCAAAGTTTCCTGAACATTTGTGAACTGAGCTTCTACGCTAGTATTAGTATTAACTCGAATTTGTGAATGATGGAGATATAATATAGTTTATTTTTTATTTTTTATAAGCAGTGGAAACTCCTGCTTGATAAGCAGTAGAAACTCCTGCTTCAACTTGTCATGGATTTGCTGCTTCAGTGGATGCTTCCATAATCTACAAACATCAAACTGTTGCTCCTGTTGCCCTCCAGTGGACTGGAATTGTCGGTGTTTACGTTGCAGGTGTAACCCTTGCTGTCTAAGGAAAATCTGTTGCAAAAATTGTGGTATTCCGACTTCAAGTTGCCTAGGTTGTTCTCCTAGTTGTAAATGCAAGTGCCCTTGCCCTTGCTCTTGCTCTTGCCCTTGCCCTTGCCCTTTCCCTTGCCTTTGCCCTTGCCCTAAATGTACAGATTGTGTTTGCCCCAATTGTACCAAAAATGCGTGTAACCTTTGTTGTTAGGGTAAGTGGTAGTCGACTTTATACTTTTTCACTTTGGTTTCAGCATGCCATATTATTCTTATATTTATTTATTTGTTTTTCACCTTGATTATTTTCTCAAAAACACAAATTTTAGTTCACAGACAAATTATGAGTTGCATTCATGATTCATATATCGATATGAAATATATTCTGACCAGGTCGAGGTTTCAGTCTCTCTACTGTCTAGTTGCTGTTAAGTTTTGTCTGTCAATGCGGCCGCGGCCTCTGTGTTTCCCATGGAGCAGTAAGTTGTTTATGATAGACACTGCTAAACTTTTAGTCTACTTAACTGAGCCTCTGAAATCTAAATGAGATGACGCTTGCAATAAGCTATGTGCACTAGACTAAAAAATTCACATGATGTGTACTTACTACTTACTCGCTTAGTCGTATTTATTAAGATTTTCCATTAACTGGAAACAGACAATTATCGTGGCGGGTGACAGATTTGGTTGAACTATGTCACATTAATAAACAGCAGCAGCTTGGAAGTGGTTTAATAGATAACAACTCTGAAAGCAATTATTGCATGGCTATACATGTGCAGGTCACCATTTGACTAGCACAAGGCGAAGAAGATCGCTTACTTAGATTAGAAGAATTCAAGAGTCCTGGAAAAAAAAAACAAAAAACAATGGTATGTGTAACGGCTAACCGCAAGTATTGCACACAAAAAATATAGAGGAACCAGCGATAGAGTCAAAAGAACGTTGTACTACAGGAATTCAATTACAGAAAAAATCTGCCACTATCAAAGTCTACTCAAATCAGTTCTAGTAAAATCAGTACATGTCTGGTACGCATAAAGAACCCAAAAAACCCTGACGAAGAATAACTTGGGGTCTGCGTGATTTCTCTTCTAGAAATTATGCGGGGGGAAGGAACTACAAGCAGTGACAGAACAGTGTGGTTTACATGACGATTACCTGTATGTACATTCCCAGTCTTCTGACGCTCCTGCAATGAAGTACAGGTTGCGAATTCCTCCGGTTCTTCCACTTTTGTACAATTGTATAATTTGAATATTCTCGTCTCTCTCAAAAAAAAAAAAGTGGAGAGAATGTTGACGACAATAGGAAAAGGCAGTGGGTCAGATGGGGGTACCCAAGTTGTTACTTTTGAGCTTCAATTCTTAGTGAGACCAATTCACTTTCTTGTAGTTGGCCTCTGAGCTTTAGAGAAACTGGTAACCATCTCCGTATCTTTTCTGGGCACCACCTAGTGCATAACATTAAATGGGTTAAGTGCTGTGATTGCAGAGGAAAAACATGTCTTACTCAGAACTACACTGAGAGCTAGAATTGTTCATTGAATTAATTATTGGCCTGTCAATGTCTGAAGGGTTTGTAAAATCATAAGTAAAAGTAACTGCAATAGATGAGCTCAAACTTACAGATCGAGTCTTTCATGAATTGCACGTCGTACCGAAGAATTAAGGCCATAAGCAATCGAGTTGAAGAGGCCCTGAATTAACAGAAATCAAGTTAGTTCCTGTGAGCAAATCAATATTTAACTAACTGATAAAAAACCATGACAGGATAACTGAAATTTACAAGTTATAGAGGCTTGCTGCGATATATTATCTTTGATATAAGAACATCGTTTTCGGCCTCAAAATCGTAATGTGTTATGTACGTGATTTTATCTTTCAAGTTTTTTTATATCTTTGTTTTCTTTTTCATAATTTGCAATAGTATCAGTAAATCGTGATATACTGTATATCACGATTGGTGGATACAAATAGCATAGAATGGGATATTTTATCTAACATATATGTTTCCACTCTAACCCCTTTTACGGTATATATCCCAATATAATGTGCCATTTTAAACCATGGCAAAGATGAGTCCTATAGCTACTCCCTCGAATAATCAAAGATCAAGCCAAAGACAAACTTCAAAATGGTCGAGAGTTTACAGAAATATACCATGAGCGCAGCCATCCCAACATCCAGAATCGAGAGCCAAAATATTTTTTGGCCTGGTTCAATGAAATCATGTACACGGTTGATTGTGGCAAAGGCCCATGACCCTATAAGGATCAACGGATAGTATCCCCACCGGTTCAAAGCCTATGGAGAGTAAAGCACAAGGTTGATAAATTATTATAGCATAAAAGACTGTAACCACTTAGAAGAAACATGTAAGAGATATTTATAGTTCATAATTTATGAATAGAAACTAAACACGAGTTGTTTTACACGGTCATTTCGACATAAAAATGCATTTCCATCAGTATTATTTAAATCATTAGGTACAGCTTTAGTTATTGTAACAAATAGAGAGAACCCAGATAAGTTAACAACATAATACACAAAGTACCTTCATGTCTGCCCTTGAATCGGAATGGTTTGGTCGTTCTGACATTCCCACTGCCATCTGAAAAACAATTCAGTATTATGTCAGCATATCTTGAATGGCTGAAAAAACTTCGGAAGAACAGTTTAAAATACAGCGACTAATACCATAAGTTCCTACTTGTCGCACTATTTTTATGAAAATATTGTTGGCTATGTTATTTTTATTTTTTTCACATATCGCCGTTATTAATATAATATATGATGATCTTTCACTTAATGTTGTTACATATCCTCAATTGAATTGTTTTGGTTTCCTTTTTTGATTGGGAAGCCTCTTTTACGGTTCCTATTGTTCCCAATAGTAACCGTAAAAGAAATAAAGTGTGCTTGAGTTGAGAAAGGTTTCCTTTTGTGTGAGTTCTTGATTGAAGGATAAGGTTATTAATCCTGAAAATCAACATAGTTGTTCGATTTTCGGATTCAAGTTCATTTCCTTCGCACGAGAGTGCAACTTACATCCTTCAATTTATATTTCAACACTTTTAGTTGATATGTGGATAAAGAAATACATACACGTGTTGCATTGTTTAGCATGCGTATCACTTGGAAATATGTAACTCCGTTGAAAAGAATTGCACCCCAGAGTGGAGCATAAAATGTCCCAAAGTGAACTACCTGCAGCGATGGATACAAACTCACAGCGTGTAAGAGAAAAGAAGAGGAGAAGAAAGAAATCAGATGGCATATAATTTTGTATTATTAATTTAAATTTTTAGAATACCAAATAGATTGTACATTCAGAATAGTAAACTGTGATGGGATGGCAAAAGCTTGTCTGAAAAAAATTCAAATCCTTACGATTGTTTTATTGCAAAAGAACATATGCAGCTACAACCTTAGTTATTTGCAACGTAAAAATCGAAATATAAGTAAAAACTTTTCAGCCTCATGTAAGAATGAAGGGGAATCAGCAAAAAAGCTAGGTAACAACGACACTTCACTTAAAAATAAATAAAACGTGTCCGACACCCCGACACTCGGACACACGTGTCCAACACTATTTCCAAGGCACTTAACAATTTTATGCCGTTTCCGACACCTTGTACCCGTGTCGGACACCGACACCCGTACTGTGTCGTTACCTAGCAAAAAAGTAATGAACACAACTTGGGCCTTGAGGGTGATGGATGACAATAACACATGAAGGTGTCTGTGAGTTCACATACCGTTCCTGCGCGACCTGTCTGTGTCCAACACCACACACCTAAGTGCTCAGGATCATTTCCTATTGAACGTATTACAGTCAAAACTAGTGAAGTTCCTATATAAAAGGAATACACAAATGTTAATTATATCCATGAGTAATAACCACAATAAGTTAGGCTGACTTCATAAGAAATGGTGTGACCTTTTTGAAGGTGTTTTTAACAAGAGGAGGTCATGGAACTAATGATCACAGTGATTAATTTTTTTAAGTAACTATGCATAAAAGGGTCCACCTTCATCACTTAATCAGCCAGCTAGGAACTAAGCATAGCGGAAGGTTATTTATAGAAATGATCATTTGGAAAATGAACTATAATCATACCCCAAACATACAAGTGAAACATTGGCTCCAAATCTTCAACGTCAGTTTTATGTCTTACAACAGTACGGTGAAGAGTAAATGCAATAGTTGTTGTCCAAAGAAAAGAAGCCACGCAAAAGAAATGTGTACTATAGCCTTGTGCATAACAAAAGAATCCTTTCGATGGATCCCTGTAAGATAAAAAAAGGACAAGAATGTTTATTTTATGTTGGACAAAATTAAGATTTCAGAAAGATGGTCATAAATAAGTTGGTGGAGCTGAAATTGTGATCTTCATATGTCTCAAGAGGCACGTGAACAAGGGTGCCTAGTGCATGACTGCCGTAGATTGACACGAAATGCCCTCGTTTTCGTGTCTATTGAGATGTTTAAACTATTTCTCTTCACCAGGTTTTCAAAATCATTAAAGAAAGAAGCAGTACAACATATGAAACATACCCAACTATGTTGAAGAAGCTACATAGCATGTCCTGCAGCAGAAGTGCATGCGTAAGAAGCAGAAGAGAAATGAAAAAAAAAATACAGTAGCCGCGACATTAGTATGTTCCGACGAACTTCCGGATTCCAAAAAAAAGACTCTAAAGCAAGGTTAAAATATTTTATAAATTATCGATATATCCTGGGCCAAAATATCCTATATATTGTTGCCTATTGCATATATATAAAGACAGGATACCATGACACATAATAAAATACACAGTTGTGTAATAGTGATTAAAACATAAAAAGACGCCATTTACTTATTCTATCAACTTTGAGATTTTTGATGGTGAAGACGGGTGCTAGGAACACTTTTTGTAGTTCAAAGACTACATATACTAATATCTAAGAAAGTCATAAGTTGTTTCATTCAAGACGGACTGTAAGGGGCCATTTGTTTTTTAACCAAGTCGGACTTCGAATTCTAAGTGGGAGTTAGTTCATTGATTTGGACTAACTCATCGCACTAAGAGGTGTTCTTTTTTGGCACTTACTAAAGCTCAAGTCAGATTTGTTCTCTTACTCCACTAAGACCCAATATCCCATCTGAGTGGGAGACAAAGACTCAAATATAAGTGTTATTTTCCTCCCAAAACTGCCCTCCCCACTCTACCAAATTACTACCCTCTCCTCCCCCGACTCCAAAAAAACTCAGCCAAAAAAAAAACAACTTGCGCAACAAACCTTTCTTCCTCCTCGACTCCACTCAAAACCCTCCCCATTGTGTAGAGCTCTCTCTCTCTGGATTGTCATCACTGCTTCGAACTTCTCCGTGAAAGGTAATAATTGGGTTTTGAGATTGATTTAGGGCATTAGTAATTGGGTTTTAGGGCATTAGTAATTGGGTTTTGAGATTGATGTTTTGAGTTAAGAGCATCAGTAATTGGGTTTTGAGATTGATTCTTATTCAAATTGCTTAAAACGATACCCAATTGCTTCCAATTCCTACTTCGATTTCGATTTTGATTTACTCCTCAAAACCTTTAAGCTTGGTAAGAAATCTTTATTTTTAATTCTCGATGTGCAATGGTGAAATTTGTTTATTTGTTAATAATGATGCTATGATGTTTTGAGTTTTTGGTGGTGATTTTCCTTTATATGGGTTGTTTATACCTATTATAGGGGGTGTTTATACATGTGTTTATATCTGTTTATAGAAGCTACTTTTTAGGGTTGTTTAAACCAGATATAGGGCTGTTTATACCTGTTTATAGGGGTTGTTTATACCTGCTTATAGAGGTTGATTATACCTATTATAGGGGTTTTCTTCCTGAATTATTGTCTTATATGTTATGTATAAATTCAATTAAGTTGAATACATATTGGAACATCTTCTGGACTATCATAAACTAATGTATTTACTGTTATAATTTAGTGTTTATAGGGGGCGTTTATGTATGCTATAATGGACAATTTATAGGGGTTGTTTATGGATGCTATAATGGACAGTTTATAGGGATTGTTTATAGATGTATTAACTGTTATAATCAGTTTTGAACTACTATAATAGACTGTTTATATGGGCAGTTTTAAGCTGTTATAAACTGCTATGAAGTGTTATAATGGATTGTTTATAGGGGCTCTTTATAGATGTATGAACTGCTATAATGGAATGTTTATGAATGCAGTTTTGAACTACTATAATGGACTGTTTATAGGGGTTGTTATAAACTGCTATAAAGTACTATAATGGACTGTTATAGGGCTGTTTATAGATGTATTAACTGTTATAATGGCCTGTTTATGAAGGCAGTTTTGAACTAATGGATGTTTTGGGCTGTCTTAAACTGCTATAAAGTACTATAATGGACTGCTATATGGGATGCTATTAAACTATTTATAGGGGCTACTATTTTCATGCATTTGTTTAACTAATGTCACTTTATTCTTATTGTGTAGTTATGTCAAAGAAATTAAAGAAATGTTATTTCCAACAACTACAGGGTGATCTTTCTAGGGCTTGAGCCAGAGTGTCGTCTTGGTTTCCTTCAAGCCCTCTTAAGTTGAGTGTAGTGAGGCAAAAAAATCTCTTTGTTTGACGTGTTAAGTATTGGCACCAATGTTGTTATCTTTGTCTGCTTATTTGTAATAACTCTCAAGACTTATTTATTTGCTTATTTGTAATAACTTGAAACCAACGCTGAATCTTTATTTAATTTTGGGAACCAATGTATTCGTGTTTTCTATATATACACATTGTCTTTTCTATGTATATGTGGTGTTGACAGTGGTGACGAAGAGAAGGTGGTGTTGGTGTGTTTGTTTATTTTCTTTACAAGTAGAGAGAGGTATTTTGGTATTTGCAGTTTTTAGTCACATCTAACTAATGAAAAAAACAAACACTCTAAGCCATCTAATCAGATAATAAACATATCTAAGTCGACTCAGATCTAGTCAGTGAAAATGTCTAATCAGATCTAATTAGACTCATATCAACTCAGAGGCAAAAAAACAAACGCCCCTAAGATAACTAACAAAGTTCTTGCTCACACCTCTAAGTTTACAAAGCATAAAATGCCCAAATTCAAGCAAATCAGTCAAGAAATTAGGGTTTAAGAAGACTTACAGAGAGAGCGAGAAAGAAGACGAGCTTGAATGAGAACTTGCGAAGCTCTTGGAAGAGTAAGTAACATAGAACAATGAATGCCGAACCTAAGAAAGATAGACTCGAAGCTCCAATGCTCACTTGTGTTAGAATTCGTCGATCGCTGGCCGTTAGATTCTCAATCAGTCGTTGTACGATCGTCATCGCCGCTCTTGAGTTCTCTCTCACTTCTCTGGGGAAAAATAAAATGTTTCCTTACTGAACAAGACTGTGTGAGGAGGCAGTAGCAGTGCTTTGTGCTAGACTCATACTCAGATCTCACACTCGGCTGGCTTATTGGATCTGAGTCTGTGTTTTCAGATGTTTTATCTGAGTCTGAGTCTGAGTCTGAGTTTGACTCGGTGAAAAAATAAACACCACTAACTCTCTTCACTTATACCAAATCACTGACTAAAGCTACCCTAGTAGGGAAGCTCACATTCAGTGTTGAGACCTATCAAAACAACTTTCAAATTCTTTATTTCTTGTGAAAACCAGGATCTAAAATGAACTGAATGTATGTTTTTTTTTTCTTTTTGAAATGTACAATGTGAGGGTTTTTCAAGCAGTTTCATTCATTCTTTTGTTATAAGTTTAGTTTTAATTCTTCTGTCTCCTGAAAATACTAATTTGTTAGCCAAAACAAGAGAGAAACTGTTTTAAATGGCCAAGGAATAAATGTGCACGTTAATGGAAGAGAGAATTGTAGAGGGTGTGCGTTGTCTGATTATGAGCATAAGTAAATATAAAATGAAACTGTGTTTAAGAAAAATTGTTAATGAACAATGCTTGTTCCATTAACAATGCCAAACCTGTGATAATTGCCAAGCTTTGATCGAAAGTGTTTGATTGTATGGAGTCTTTTAACTAAAGCACAAGTTAAAAGCATAAAATATTACAAAAAAATCTATCCGTATGCGGTATGCCATTCTTCTTCAACCCTCCCCTTTTTCTTTTTTTACCATTTCTTATCATCTCTTTTATTATCATATGATCCTAGAGGAGATTATAAAGTTTTAGTAGTTTACAACTTAATAACTCATCAACAGAAGTCGCTTTGGCCGAGTGGTTAAGGCGTGTGCCTGCTAAGTACATGGGGTTTCCCCGCGAGAGTTCGAATCTCTCAGGCGACGTTTTTTATTTCGTTTTCATTTGTTATTATTATTGACATAATATAAAAGCCCACAAACAAAGCCCGCCCAATTCCTCCCATTTAATCAAACAACTTCATCTCTCACTCTTCGTCTGCCTTGCCTGGAATTGGATCACATCACCTCAAACCAGGTTCTCCCATTTTAGATCCCTTCTTGATCTCGCTTTTTTTTTTATTGTGGTCATAATTTGTCTCGTTTATATATAGTTGAATTGGATCCCAAAATCTGATATAGTTTTGATGTTGTTTTTAGGCCCTCCTTGAGTTCATATCACTATGGGTAAAACCAGCGAGTGCGAGCGACTATATCAAGCCCTCTGCCAATGCCACAAGCAAGTCCCAGCAGGGCCATCGCGACAAGCTGCATGCCGTCACTTAAATCGGGCGCTTGCAGAGTGCCTCATAGACACCATTTGTCACACTGAGTCTGAGGCGGTATGGAGTTTGTGCTCGAGCAGTGGTACTCAGCTGAAACGATCACAGTGTCAACAAGCTCAGCTTTCACTTTCCGTCTGCCTGTCATTACATCAAAACCAATTTAGTTCCGCCCCAAACCCATCCCTCTAAATTCCGTAATTGAACTGTACTAAGCATCTACACTACAGAGTTTCAGAAATAAATTTTGTAGCTCAAACAATTTGTAATTCTTCTAGTTCACTTTTGATTTTATTTCTTAGTCATTCGTAATGCAAGACAATCCAGTTAGGGATCCGTAACCCTGAGTTTCCAACCTCATGAGGTTTAAGGACCGTAATTACAGAAGAAAACAACAACAGGAGGAACCCTTTGGTTCTATTTAGGGACAAAGAATACCCATATTTTGATTAGGTTCTGAGTTATAGTCTTTTGGTCAGAAGCCCTTCAAATTCATTTTTGATGGCATTGTTCAAGTATTATTCTGCTAGACTTTTATAGTGAAAATGCAGGAGCACATAAATGAAAATACTCAGAAGAGAATGCACAAAATTACAGTAGAAAAGTAAAACCACGTCTATTTAATGATCAAGAAAATTGTATAGAGATTGAACCAGTTGAAAACTACAGTTTTAAATTGCCAGCCTAGCAATCTGTTGCTTACAAAATGAAAAGTGAAACACCAATCAAGGGAACCTCAAGTATAGAAGGAGGAAAATGGATCAATGGATAAAGTGACATTCAAGGTTTCCAGTTTCATGACGTGATGGAGAGAATAGAAGAAACAAGATCCAACTGCCCAAGATGCTTCCAGTGTCTATACTTTGGAAATTCCCACTCATTGTTATCTGCATGTCATAAGACCACAAGAAAAGTAAGACACAGGCTTGCAGATATAATAAAAGAGGGAGAAGTGGGGGAAGCACATACCCAGTGGACACATTTTCCGAGTCTTGAGCCGGAGGCTGCTGTAATGGTTGCAAAGACCTATAGAAAAAAAGGATCCAAGTCTCTTAGGAGATAAAGGTAAAAACCGACAAGAATAGCAGAATAAAGAGCAAATAATACATGAACCTAATTAACTTTGGCTTTACCTTAATGGAAGGCACAGTGTTCAGCAATATTTCATAGAAATCAGAGGCAGAATGTTTAGGTTAAAAGAGGAAGGGAGGGGTGGAACATACCCAGGGGATACACGAGCATGCAGCAGATGCAATGGTTGCAAAGACCTATAGAAAAAAATGGATCAAAGTCTCTTAAGAGGAGAAAGCCGACAAGAATAGCATAATAATACATGAACCTAAATAATTTTAACTTACATTTTCAGCAAAATAATAATAGTAGTAATTCTAATGGAAAGCACGGTGTTCTGCAATACTACATAGAAATCAGAGGCAGTTTAAGTGACTCGTAGTTATCTGATCAAAATATAAAAGAAAATGGACTCCGGCTTCCAAAAATTATCCTTACAATAACCCTAAAATGCATGGTTGAATAAAAAAAATTAAATTATGCATAAAGGTCCATAATTGTAGGATTCACACATGTAGACTCGGAGGGTCCTAACGAGAGCACAACACACGATAATATAGTTAGAGTACCCTTAGAAAAGGGTGATCAATCACTTTACACATATTTAGATAATTTTATATAAGGTAAAGGCAGTAATAACAGTATTAGCAATTACATTGTAGAGGGTGTATGCTACAAACATACCAAAATGAAACGATAGAATCGACCGGCACAACAAAATTGACTTCAGTGTCCTTCATGATGACATACTCCGTGCCATTACTATTTTTGAAGTAGTAATGTCCAGCCTCAAATACCACCTTCGATGAGATCACTGCAAAACTCTCAGGGCTAACTGCGATAACCTGAAATGTTATTACTTAGTCTTAAGTTCCTTTAAAATTAAACATACATATTGAAAAGAAAAAATAATAAACACCACCATAACTTCCCATGCCACTCGGCCTTTTTCTAATCATATGTCTTGGTAATAACATGCGAGTAAATGGAGATACCGGAGCAACTTCAATAAAAACGTTGTTAAGCGGCTGCAATTTGCTGATATCTTTCTGAAACGTACCAAAAATCTTTTCATTCTTTAGATTGAACAAAACTTGGGAATTAAAGGGCAAATAGGTGACTTCAGAACTTCTTAAAAACACCGCTCCTAACAAGTTTGTCGATACACTTAAAAATAATTGGCCTTACTTCTCTGTTGTATTTGCCGTGCTACTTAATTCCTACAATCAGTTCATAAAATCAAATTTTAGTGTTTATATCACTCTAAATTGGGTCCTACAGTGTTTATATCACTCTAAATTGGGTCCTACATCCCTTTCCAAAGGGGAAGTTCTTGTCAAAATCAAGAAGACAAACTTCTCAAAATACCTTTTGGCCGTTGTGTGAGAGTTACTTGTCTTCGAGGCTAAAAGAAGGCAAATAACTCCCATACAGCGGTCGAAAAGAATTATGAGAAATTTGTGCTGTTGATTTTGACAAGAGCTTCCCCTTTGGAAAGGGTTGTAGTACACCCTTTAGAGTGATATAAACACTAAAGTTGAACTGCTTGTAGGAATTAAGTAGCACGACAAACACAACAGTAAGGCCAATTGTTTTTAAGCGCATCGAGGAACTTGTTAGGAGCGGTCTATTTAAGAAGTTCTGAAGTCACATTTTTGCTATTTAACTCACAAGTTTTGTTCAATCCAAAGAATGAATTTTTTTTTGATACGTTTCAGAGAGAGATCAGCGAATTACAGCTGCTTAACAACAATGTTTTTATTGAAGTTACTCTGGTATCTCTATTTACCTGCATGTTATTACCAGAACATATGATTAAAAAAAGGCAGAGTGGCATGGTAAGTTAAGGTGGTGCTTATTATTTCTTCTTTTCAATATGCATGTTTAATTTTGAGGGAACTTAAGACTAAGTAATAACGTTTCAGGTTATCGCAGTTAGCCCTGAGAGTTTTGCAGTGATCTCATCGAAGGTGGTATTTGAGGCTGGACATTACTACTTTAAAAATAGTAATGGCACGAAGTATGTCATCATGAAGGACACTGAAGTCAATTGTGTTGTGCCGGTTTGATTCTATTGTTTTATTTTGGTATGTTTGTAGCATACACCCTCTACAATGTTATTGCTAATACTGTTATTACTGCCTTATATAAAATTATCTAAATATGTGTAAAGTGATTGATCACCCATTTCTAAGGGTACTCCAACTATATTATCGTGTGTTGTGCTCGTTCGGACCCTCTGAGTCTACATGTGTGGATCCTATAATGATGGACCTTTATGCATAATTTAAGTTTTTTTATTTAATCATGCATTTTAGGGTTATTGTAAGAATAACTTTTGGAAGCCGGAGTCCATTTTCTTTTATATTTTGATCAGATAACTAGAAGTCACTTAAACAGTCTGCCTGTATTTTTATTCAACCATGCATTTTAAGGTTATTGTAAGGATAACTTTTGGAAGCCGGAGTCCATTTTCTTTTATATTTTGATCAGATAACTAGAAGTTACTTAAACAGTCTGCCTCTGATTTCTACGTAGTATTGCAGAACACCGTGTGTTCCATTAGAATTACTACTATTATTATTTTGCTAAAAATGTAAGTTAAAGTTATTTAGGTTCATGTATTATTTGCTCTTTATTCTGCTATTCTTGTCGGCTTTCGCCTCATTTCTCTCTTAAGAGACTTTTATCAATTTTTTAGGTTCATGGTGAAGATGTCTGTCAACTGAAATCGCTGTTATCTGCAATTATAAAACCCCCTATAAGGTTTAATGAGAAACCCTAATCTGAAGAAATATTGATACCTTCTTCTAAGGGACTCTTTCGAACACTGATTTGCAATTCCAAATTCAGCTCCATCTCCAATTGGTGAAGTCTTAATTTAATCAAAACATTTTCCATCGTTGAGAGATGTGAAGAGAGAAACAGAGTGGAGGAGGAGGAGGGTTGAAGATGTGAGATGCGAACAAGTGATAAACAGAGACCAACTCATATGAAAACTCCATTATTGTTAGCAGTCCATGTAGCGCCCCGTATTTTTCTTGGTATAATATCCTTGTGGTCGTAGTTATGGTTTATAAGTTGCACCTGTAGCATGTTATCATAGCACCTTGTGGTCGTAGTTATGGTTTATAAGTTCCCAAAATTTTTAACAACACCAACCCATTCAAACCCACCACCAAATTTCCCCAATTCTTCTCCAACTCCTCCTCCTTATTCCCCACATCAATTCTAGGGCACAACCTTCACCATTAAATTGGGTTCATCCTTCTCTCCATTGTTATTCCTAGAGAGAGAGATACCAATCCCTTTGACGTCTTCTATAGCTTGAAGATGATGCACTGTTGTTGCTGTTCGTTCCTTGTTTCCGCCTCTTCGCTTTCATCAGGTCCAATTAAAAGGCAATTACATCTATCTAATCTCATTTGCTTTGATTGATATGAGTAAATCATAGTATTTCAGCTGTTCCAATCTTCATTATTCAAAGCATCTCCTAGATATAAATCTGTCCTGATTTTACTGTTCTCTTAATTGTCGCTCTTATCTTTGCATCAAACCTCTTTTATATATCTCAGTATTATATATGCAGTCATGTTATCTCTAGGTTTATCGAATAGGTTCTTATTAATGATACAACTGTTGCTCTAACTTGGATAAGCCTTAGTTCTCAATAGGTAAATATCATAATAGTCTGATTGTTACGTGAGGTAGAGAATCACTTGGGCATTCAAAATATAAATGAACTATGGAGGTTTTACTGACGTAGGTGTTAATAATAATTTAATTGTTTGGTCGTGCGGATGATATTGTATTCAAAAGGGTTTTCATGCTTTTAAAGCTTGTATTCGTTGTTGTGTTTTCGTTTAGAATTCTTATATCCAGGATCAGTAAGTAAGACCAAATTTTAATGTTGAGGATCTATTAATATAAGGACTAGAAGAAACCATGTTATGATAAGGTTAACTCATCTTAAATTCCATATGTTCATGTCTTGGTGTTTCGGGGATTGGAACTGAATGTTGGACTTATTAATAAGAAGTTTTAGTTCTTCCTAGTAGGTCTGATTTCATTGTTAATTATAGACTTAGAAGTAGTACTCAATAGTATGAATGGCTTGATGGGATATCTATATAGGATGTGTTACCGTACTCTAATCTGGATAATGATAGAAGTTTATTTATGGAGTATTTCATCTTGATTGATGTCGTTCGATAATTAATACGATATTGTGGAGATATACATTCATTAGGTAAGAGACCAGACGTTGAGCTAAGTTGTATTTTCTGTAGTTCATATACAAGACACAATAGTATGTGTATGGTTCCTAAGAATACTCACTGACCAGAAGATGTGATGTATGGGCAGGTACTTGTAATAAGGGTGTAGTATGATATATGTTGAAATTCGAGGAGTATATTTTTATAGATAGGTCATTTCAGTTGGTTGATACAATAACTTCTTATATCAGTTTGGTTTGTGGATATGAAGATCCTTCAATGTGCATTGGCATCTAGTTAACTTTGTAAATAGTACTTTGGAAAAGTTCAGGATTGGAGAATCTGAAATAGTGGCTTCCTATACAATTTATGAGGTTGATATAATATGATAGTTGCACGAGCGTTGTTCAAAAATCATCGCAAGATATTGTGCTGGTGATAAGAACTTTGTACTAAATGGATTTTCCATGATTCAGCAGTACGCGACTTAGATTCGCTTTGATGCTTAAAATTTCCTTTTGATATAGTCGCACTTATTGGGCATGTTACGACAGATAGCATTGGATGTTGGAGCTTTACTTCATTTGATAGAGTCCCCACTTGTTATTAAAGTAAGGGTAGATAGATCATCTGGTCGTAAGAGCGGTAGGTCTTTGGATTTAGTCCCACATGCTGATTAGGCAGGGACAGACAAATCATTTGATTCTTATAGGATTCAAACTTCTTCCTTTCCATTATGTTAAGATAACTTCGAGTTAATGTACACAGTAGGGCTATGCTGTTACGGTCCTTGGGTTCGAGTCCCTAAACCAAATATGAGGTAACTGTTTATCAGTTTTCCCGGATTGCAAGTCCCAAAATTCTTTCCCTGTTACTTCTCGGCTGCATGCTACTCGAGCATCCCGTGGGTAGATCCCTAAAAGTTAAAAATAAAACAGACTTTAGACCTGTAGGTTGAAATTTCTTGAACACCCTGATCAGGTGCATTACCCGCTAATTCCTGGCTCACTAAAAAAAGAATCCGCCAATCCCTGGCTCGCCAATAAGGGATACGCTTCTGTTGAAGACAGAAGGGTGCGAGAGTGTGGTCCCACTGAATTAAAAGTGACCCTGTGTACGTGACTTCCAAATTCTCTTTCCTCATTAACCGTACTTCTTAGGTTGTAGTAGTTAGATCTAAGTTTAGGCTATCGTTGATATCTTGATAGGATATTAGTTTTACTTAGACTGCCTCCTTAGAACTCGTAGCTTGGTTGATATTCTCCTAAACTTCCGTTAGAATCTTCATGTCTCTTTTCTGTGTTTATCTTGGTCGATCATGTCTTATGACCTTGGATATTTGTACTTGTTGGGCGTTGCTTGCTGACGCCTTGCGCATATATACTTTTTCAGGTGAATTGTTGCGGTAGCAATACTAGTAGTTGGAGCAAGCTGGACTTGCATCTTTTGGAGTTCTGGCTATCCTTGTGGTATTATTTATCATTTCTATCTCTTTTAGATTTTCTTCCGCTGCGTAGTTTCTTAGTGTTGTAGATGTATTTACGATTTGTTTTAAATTGTAGTACGTCTTTTGGGGGTTCATCTTTAGGATCCCGGACGTTACACCTCAGAATTTGCATTCTTAATAGTTTATTAAAAAGCCAATTTTGGGGGCGTGATAGTCCAAGCTAGGAGCCCAACAGGGTTGGGGTGTCCTAACGAAGGGTTGTGCAAACCCTCTCTCTTATTGGTTTAGGGTGGAGGGTTTAGGGTGTAGTGTTTAACATCTGTTAACTCTCTAGCCAATAAGAGAGAGGGTTGGCACAACACACCATAGGGATTTAGAATGGTTTAGGGTGTAGTGTTTAACATCTGTTAACTCTCTAGCCAATAAGAGAGAGGGTTTGCACAACCCTCCGTTAAGGAGGGTTGGCAAATCCGGACTCCTCTTAACAAAGCCTCCTTAAAACAAATCAAACAATAATAATAACTAATAAAAAATAAGAGCTTAAAACATACCCAAAGAACAGCAATCATGTCTGAATCACTGAGCCTCTCATCCTTCTCCAAATCAAGCAAATCTCGACCGCTCTCGTCCTCGTAAACTCCATTAACCCTTTTGTTTTTATGCTCTTGTATGATCTTTCCCACAAAAACATTCACCTTAGACACCAAATTTCTACATTTCTATTTCTTCCTCACTCCTTGTAAATCAAATAACCACAGTATTGGGAAATGATCACTCCAATTAAACACCCCAAGCAACTCATACCCATCACTCACCAACTCCTCAAGCACAACCCCATCATCACCATTGTTAAAATCATAACATCTCCCAAACACACTCATAATTACATTGTTCAAAGACCCAAAGTGCAAAACTTTGTTAACTTCAACCTCACCAACACTCTCCATCAAAACCCTAATCTTATTCACCACTTTCTCAGATTCCTCCAGTACTCACCAAACGGAGCAAACCCCATTGCTCTTTGAAACAACAGCTCATAAGCCGACTCCTTCACAGGCCCTATCAGCGAAAGCCGAGCTATCGCGATGGGTTTTTTCTCCTGGAGAGGGAACCAGATGGGCCTGGAATGGCAGACTTAGTTTTGGCCTGATGGGCTTTTAAACTAGGTTTGGGTGTATAACATTCAAATTTTGAACAAATTTTAGACGTTCAAAATAAACCACGTGTCATTTGTTAGATGATTAGATGTTTGAGGGTATTTGAAGTCCTTTTTCAGATCTTGACTTAGTCTTTCCTGGTCAAAGAGTTGACTCTACTGATTTGGGATAGAGTTTGGTTTTGGGGCTAATAGTCGACTTGTGCCAAATGTGGGAGGCAAGCCTTGTTCGTCAATAATTTGGGGTCCAAAGTCTAATTCACTCTATTACAAATTGTTTGTTTTGCAAAATATGCAAGTATTTTACACATAGTAGCGGTTAGAGTATTTTACACATGGAAGTGATTAGAAATACAAATTGCTTGCAGTGAACCAAACTGAGCCTAAGGATCTGAAATTATACGAAGAGGTTAGACACAAGGAAGCCAATGACCAGAGGAGATGCTAGCAGCAGAAGTTGCAAAAGTAATAAATATATAGAGAGGGTGACAAAGAGACATATTGGGAGCAAGAGGATTAATTTCATGAGAGATGACCCTCAAGGACAGTACAGTATTCATGGTACACTTCAACTATCATGCATAATTCCAGAAATCAACAGCTTCATAACAGAGTTTCAGTAACATTTAGTTTTTCAATACTGAATGAAAAGATGCAAGAGAATCTACAATGCCCTTTAGATTTTCAGTAACATTTATTGCGCCTACGGGGCACTATCAATAAAAACTTGGAGATATTGGAAGACAGTATACATGATTACAGCTAAAAACCATGTATAATTCACAAGCAAGAAAACTGTATGGAGATTGAATCAATCAAAAGCTACTACGTTTTAAATTGCCAACTTTGCAAACTGTTGCTTACATAATGAAAAGTATAACACCAATCAAGAGAACCTCAAGTATAAAGGGAGGAGTATAGATCAACGGAGAAAGTGAAATTCAAGGTTTCTAGTTTCAAGAAGTGATGGAGAGAACAGGGTAAAACAAGATCAAATAAGCCTAGGATGCTTCTAGTTCCCATACTTCTGAAATTCCCACTCACTGTTATCTGCATATGTTATAAGACCACAGGAGAATTAGACTCAGGCTTGCAGATATTATAAAAAGAGGGAGGGAGAGCACATACCCAGTGGACACACTTGCCGAGTCTTGAGCCAGCGACTGATGCAATGAAATGCATGATTGCACACATCTACAGAAAAAATGGATCCAAGCCCCTTGAGAAAGTAAAAGGCAAAAGCAGACAAGAGTAGCAAAACAAAGACCAAATAATAAATGAACCTAATTTACTTACATTTTAGAAATACCAATAGTAATCATTATAATGGAAATCGCAGTGTTCTTTAATACTAAATAGAAACTATAACTTTTGGGTGACTTCTAGCTATCTGATCCAATACAGAAGACAATAGAATCCGGCTTCCAAAAGTTATCCTTACAATAAGGGTGTATTCGCTATTTTCCAAGTGGAAAAGGTAGGTTTTCCTGAGATAATAACATTTTTTGTTGTTTGCTTCATATTTAATGGTTCAGGATTTTTTTCTTCTTCAAATCTGTCGTTTTATTTTCCCAGCACACCCCCTAAGGAAATTTTCTTTTACAGCCTCATCTATCTCACCCTCTCTCATTATTATCCCTAACTCCAACATCCATTATTCTTCTCCTAGTTGCAAATCAAACAACACATGCATTTTCCCTTCTCACGAATATTTTCCGTGAGAAAATGTTATTTTCCTCAGTTCTTTTTCTGAGATCATACACACCCACGGCCCATCCGATAACATACTTCTAAATATGACCGTTTTGAATTTGAAAGACTATTTCATTTAACTGATCCAACATTATTTACAATCTATCTCTTTCAATGTTTTATCTAAGTTATTTCATTTAACTGATTAATTTTAAGTTCAGCAATCTACTACCACAGTTTTTTTTTATATTGCTTTGAAAGTAATTATCAAGGGAGTTGCGGAAGGATTTAGCAAGAGCTGGGAATTGAAAGGAAAAAAATTCACTTCAGAGCTTGTAAAAAAGATTACTCCCAACAACTTTGTAGAGGCGCTGAAAAACAAATGGACTTACTTCTTTATTGTTTTAGCAGTGTTGGTAATTACTACAAGCAATTCATCAAGTCAAATTACTACAAACAAATGGGATCATTGATGTTGCAGATTCTGCAGCCCATACGTCAAAGATTAAACTTAAGTAAGTCATTCCTCTTTGTTTTGTGATAATCGTTCACTCTGGGGCTTTACTTGTAGAGATTAATTTTGTGTCAAATTATGATATTTAGTACAAAAGGTTTCGAGAGAGTTGTGTTTTCTTGAAAAGATGTATCTCTTGGACTTTCCTCCAATTACCCTATAAATCTCAAAATGGTTTTAACCTATCTCACACCATTAACCTCATTTTGGGATGTTATTAGTTATCCATGTATGAAGTTCACTAGAGTATAATAAGGGATTCATCAATGTTCACATGATTATAAAGGATACACCCATAAAATGTTTCATTTTTTTGTTTACCAGATGACTATTGTAACCTTGATGATGATGTAGTACTAATTTCTTTTAGAGCATGTACCGTTCACTATAAGATTTGTTTTCTTTAAGCGAAGAAGAAAGGAAGTAATTGTATAAGATTTTTATTTTTTTGTGCACGATCAAAATTTTGTGTTTTGAAGGAATTTCGCAACGGACGGTGTAGAAATTAATTATGATGTTATCGACTATGTTTAGAAATAAACATACTTGCAAAATGAACTCAGTAAGTTGTAGTTGCAATCAAGGTATTTAAATAATTCAGCCGCATTTAATTGCATCTAAGCATGCTTTTTTTATTTCTAGGTTAATTAAACAAATTTCTTTGATTTAAATCGTTGATTGGCTAAATTTATGATTATTGTTTCATTAGTTTCAGTTAAATGGAATTTAAAATATTTTGTATGTATTATATATATTTCCGGGGTATGTATTATATATGTTTTGTATGCATTATATATATTTTGTATGTATTATAGATGTTTCATCTAAGCGTGTATGTATTATATAAAACATATATAATACATTAGGCATACAAGTAAGTGGCACGTATTATATAATATTTTGTATATGTTATATATATTTTGATAATTTTCACGTGAGTGGCACTGTTATTCTCAGGGGTATAATTGGTTTTGCACAAGTCAACATAAAGTCAATTGCAGTTGACTCAGTCAAAACAGTCCAAGTAAGATAAGATGGTGTAATTCATTGGGCATACACGTTAAGGATTTTAACAAACATAGTAACAAAGCTTAGTATAATGATAACATGAAAAATAATATCAAGTTGAAACTGAAACTGAAACTGAAACAAAGCTGAATTTCTTACCTTAGCTGTGAATCTTTGGCGTGTGCAAACGTTTCTCACTGGATCTTCTCGCCATCATTGTAAATGTTTGGGATGTGACATATGATGCTCCAGTCCTCTCCTACTTCCTTCTGGCAACGTGGTCCCAAGATAGGACATTCAGTAATACACAATTCCTCAAGTGAGGTAAGATACTGCAATTCCTCAGGTATACACGTTAAGGAATTACAGTCGGATACTATCAAAAATTTGAGTGACTTGAGTTGTGATAAGCCTTGTGGAAGTGTTGAATGCGGCGAACACCAAATATATAGAAACTTGAGTTTGGAGTGGAGACCATTTTGTATGGGTAATGATATCGAAAGAGAACCTGCATCAAACCCTAACAACAAATTCTCTAGAAACGGGGGAAGGCATGAGACTTTCAAATGCGGACAGTTACTTATAAGCATTTCCCTTAGTGAATTAGATAAGATTTGGCATGGCAATGACTTCAACAAAGGGCAATGAGAAATTGTTAGCTTTTGAAGAAGAGGCATGACAGTGATATCTGTAGTTGTAGTTATCACCCACTCCTCCCAATGTTTCATATAACTAATATCGAGCTTCTTTAAGTTGGGGAACGCTATTACTGGTTCTGATATATCACCACTACCACCATTCAAGACTTGAAGGCCCATTATTGATGAAACCGAATCTAGTTCTTCTAGCTCTAGACATTCAAGAAATTCAAGTCTTGGTAATACCTTCAAGTTTTTGCATGAACGGATTGTAAGTTGACGGAGCATAATTGTTCTTCCTTCCCAATTCGGAAACTCCATCCAACTTGGGAACTTTGAACCATTGTAGTTCTCTATTTTCAACATCTCTAAGTTGGGATGTGGTTCAAGTAATTCAAGGACCTTCTGCAGTGCCTCATCATCATCCTCGTCCTCATCCTCATGTATTACATCATCCTCCTTAACATCATCATCATCATCATCATCATCCTCCTCTTCTTCATCATCATCGTTGAATCTCAATACCAGACGACGGAGGTGTTCTTTATCTTTCAATATTGCCTCAAGTAATTCAACACCTTCAATATTTGATATTGCCAGCTCACCACGGAGGTTGTTGAGATCTTTTAGTTCTCTAATATTAGATCCTTCTTCACTCACAATGAACTCTGTCAACGTTTCAAGTTCTCTTAATTTCCCAATTCCTGGAGGTAAGCAATCAAAACTATATAAATCAAATTCAAGGTGCCTCAAGCTAACCATTTTCCCCATATCATTAGGAAGTCTACGAAGCTTGGAACAATACATAAGTTTCAGTGTTTGCAGATTGGAGAGATTACTAATCGATTCAGGTAACTCTTTCAATGCAGTACTTCCAACGTCAAGGTGCCTCAAACTAACGAGTTTCCCAATCCCGTTGGGAAGTCTACGAAGCTTGCGACAACCATTAAGTTTAAGTGTTTGTAGATTAGATAGATTACCGACTGTTTCAGGTACTTCTTCCAACTTGGTATCCTTAACTTCAAGTTGCCTCAAGTTAACCATTTTCCCCATATCATTAGGAAGTCTACGAAGCTTGTAACACCTATTAAGTATCAACGTTTGCAAGTTACTAAGATTAGTAACTACTTCAGGTAACTCTTTCAATCCAGAATAGCCAGCTTCAAGTTGCCTCAAGCTAACCAAGCTTCCAATCTCATCAGGAAGTCTACGAAGCTTGCGACAACCATTAAGTTTCAATGTTTGTAGATTGGAGAGATTACTAATCGTTTCAGGTAACTCCAACAATCTAGGACCTCTAACTTCAAGGTGCCTCAAATTGACTAGTTTCCCAATCCCATTGGGAAGTCTACGAAGCTTCCAACAGCTATCAAGTCTAAACGTTTGCAAATTAGATAGATTAGTAACTACTTCAGGTAGTTCCTCTACATCCGTTTCTGACAACTGTAGATACCTAAGATGTATTAACTTCTCAATTTCTTTTGGCAATTCCTTCATATCAGTGTACCACCACAAATGAAGTGTCCTAAGACTTGTCAAATGACTCAACAAAGTCAAATCTTGGAAGCTGAGGGAACTCCTAACAAGTAATGTTCGTAAACTCTTCAAATTCCAAACCAAAAGAGGAATTCGACCTTCATCCTCAGCAGAAGCCATTACAGATAAATGCCGAGTTTTACTGTGGATAAAATTTATCTTGTGGGTTTCAGCAACCAAGCATTCATTGTTAGCGAGAAAAGTTGCCAAATCGTGAATAAGATCGTGCATCTTGCAGTAACTTACATTGCCATCCATGTCCATTTCTAGATTTTGGAAAAATGAGCGCATGACCAATTCATCAAAGTACTCTGCGCCTATGCTTTCCAGCCCCCTCGTCTGACTTGACCGGAGACAACCTTCCGCCATCCACATCTTGATCAGGAGATCTTTCTCTATTGTATCATCTTTTGGAAAGACCGCACAATACGTAAAACAACGTTTTAGGTGTGATGGCAAAGCATTGTAACTCAATAGCAAAGGTGGCAATACACCTTTGCTAACACTGGGAAGTTTCCATATGTCACTCGCCAAGACATCCTCCCAATCTTCCACGGTTCTTTTTCGGAGCATGAGACTTCCTAAACTCTTTGCATAGAGAGGCACTCCTTTACACCTATCTGAAAGTTTTCTTCCGATAACTTTCAACCTTTGGCGATCGGATTCTCCCCTCCTCCCCTCAAAGGCAAGATGTTCAAACAATAGCCAACAATCATCATCAGATAATTGTTGTAGGTTATGTTTGTCAGTTGTGCCTACGGTCAGAGCAACAGCATCATTGCGTGTTGTAACCACGATTCTGCTACCTTTCTTGCCATGGTCAAGGGCAAGCTTTAGTTTGTCCCAGCTATCTCGATCCTCAATCCACGCATCATCCAATACAAGCAAAAATTCCTTTCCCTCAAGCGATTTGCATAAATGATTATGCCAAGCCTCCCATTCTGTAAGATTTGGGACACCCTCACCAACTGCTTCTATGATCGCCTTCGCTATCCTTTTAAGATCAAAAGGCTCTGAGACACAAACCCACATTTTCTTCTCAAAGTGTTTCACCACCTTGTCCTCATTGAAGATGTATTGTGCGAGAGTAGTCTTTCCTATTCCCCCCATGCCTACTATAGAGACAACGGGGACACTTGACTCAACATGACTACTACTCTCACTCAATAACATGCTTATTAATTTTTCTTTCTCCAGATCGCGACCATATACCTCTGATGCTTTGATCCTTGAGATGGTGTGCCTGCGCTCTTCTTCTAGACGTACTTGCTGCTCATCATCTTTTTTAGTTACTTGGAATTTATATTTTTCTTTCTCAGTTATGAGAAGATCAAGTCTTCCCTTTAATTCTAGTATCCTACGACCGATATAATGTTGCAAGGTGGCCTTTTTGAAACAAGAGCAAGGAGATAAAAAGCATGACCATACCTTTTTCTTGCCAGTGCGAGCACCATCAACGCCATCTAGAGCACTACTTTCATCCGCAGCAATTTCTGATTTCAGGATCTTTGTGTGCCATTCGTCCAACACGTCCTCCATTTCATAAGATACGTCCTTCAGCTTCTCTAACCATGCACTTTCAGGAACCTTCTTACTTTCATTTTTCTCAAAATTATGGATAACATTTTTAACATGTCTCTTTTCCGCATCGTCGAGAACATCACGGATCTTGTCAAATGTATCATGGAGCTCTTGAACATCTTCAGGAGCGCCCAATACCAGTTTGACCTCCTTCTTGAGCTTGTCAAGGAGGAAGGGGGCCAATTGTTCCACCACAACGGAAATAAGTGCATCCGCCATAGTTGATTGGTTTCTGATAGCAAGGAGGATAGTGTGATCTGAGTATAAATTTCTCTCTAAAGATAATGTTTAAGTATGTATGAAGAAAAAAATTATACAACTTGCTGATATTATTATGCTTACTTTTTCTCTCTAAAGTATACTTATATTTTGGCTTCTTGAATACTCCAAATTATTTACTAGTTGATCAGGTCCAAAGTTAAATTGGATACTTAATCTCTAAAGCAGAAAGTGAGAAAACATTGCATCCAGGGCGGCAGAACAGTGTTTCATGTGTTTTCTAAGGTTGCATTGCCCAATTCTTTTAGACATGTCACTTAATACAACAAACTTTTATAAATGCTTCCATGATAGACATTAGTATGAATGCCCAACCTATGTGTTTATATTTTTAACAAATATTTAATATCATGAATTTGTAGAATCGTAACACCTCAAGCTGTCTGTGTCTCTATGTCATCAAATGAATGATCAAAGTTTTTGGATGTTTCTTGAGATGTGAGTGGTAGGGCTAGTAGCACCAGTAACCTTAACCGTATGAGATCTTTAGGTGTTTGATAATCATAATTACTAAATAAAATCCGCCTAGCTCAAATACATGAATTCAACTGTGAAGCATATCAAATAGTGTAAATGAATGGACCCATGCATTGCTTGTAGCCTAGTACATTTTCTTAAGAACATTTCAAGGCGAAAGCAATTGGTGATGAGGACTCTTGCCTGTCAAATATGCTTTGCGTGCATATTTGATTCTCGATTTCGCTTTATGCTTTATTGCTTTTATGTCTTTTTTTCTAAATGACTTTATTGCTTTCTGAAAACTGGGGTTGCAAGTTTAGTTTGTTCATTTTATTTGTTTACAGGTTAGCCCATTCGTATAAAATTGTTAACTGAAGATACTACTGGTTCGATTCCATCACAGTAAAAGTTCCCATTGGGCATTTACTTATTGCTCCTGGGTGATTTGCTCTTAAAACATTCAGAATCATGCGTTGAGAGAATATAAGGATCGGGCAACGCCAAGCAGGAAAAGCAGGGCACGCGCCAAATTTTTATGTGAAAGTTTTGCATGTGCTCTAGTTCTCCTAGGATGCACGATCTCCGAAGGTTCTTTGAGGCGACGATGTAAGTTAAGTTCAGATTTTTTTTATTTTCATTGTATATATATGATGAAAAACATCAGCTCTGTTGGTGGCCCATACTACACTCCATTGTTCCGTTGAGAAAAGAAAAACTTGTTTCTACATATAACTACAAATAACAATGTGAGACTGATTACAATTACCAACAGCAAAGGCTAATTTACAAGGGTGAGGTCTATAGGAGAAAAATCGTTCAGAGCGTACCAGTTCAGTTTAGTGCATTCGCTTCCCTTTCAGCCCTGCAAACAACCCTACCAAAGCTGTTTGCATTCTCGACCATTTTCACATTAATCTCTCTCAAATTCATACCTTCCATCATGACCTTCCCTTGGTTTGGATAATAAAATCTTTGAACTAGCCATATGACCGTTGATTTTAAACTCACCTGGGCTGAACCCCACTTCATAACACGCCCACGCAAAATTTTAAACTCACCTTTGTTATTGAAATCATTATGGGTATGGTATAATGGTATGCATTGTAATGCCGCAAAATATATTAAGTAGGGTTCACGACTTTATCTTGAGTTGAGTGCCAAATTGCAAGAGAATCCACAATGCTCTTTAGTTTTTCAGTAACATTTCTTGCGCCTACGGGATACTATCAATACAAACTTGGAGATATTGGAAGACAGTATACATGATTACAGCTAAAAATCATGTATAATTCACAAGCAATAAAACTGTTTGGAGATTGAATCAATCAAAAGCTACTACGTTTTAAATTGCCAACTTAGCAAACTGTTGCTTACATAATGAAAAGTATAACACCAATCAAGCGAACCTCAAGTATAAGGGGAGGAATATAGATCAACGGAGAAAGTGAAATTCAAGGTTTCTAGCTTCAAGAAGTGATGGATAAAACAGGGAAAAACAAGATCAAATAAGCCTAGGATGCTTCTAGTGCCCATACTTCTGAAATTCCCATTCACTGTTATCTGCATATGTTATAAGACCACAAGGAAAATTAGACTCAGGCTTGCAGACATAATAAAAGAGGGAGGGAGAGCACATACCCAGTGGACACACTTGCCGAGTCTTGAGCCAGCGACTGATGCAATGAAAATGAAAAGCATGGTTGCACACACCTACAGAAAAAATGGATCCGAGTCCCTTGAGAGAGTAAAAGGCAAAAGCAGACAAGTATAGCAGAACAAAGACCAAATAATACATTAACCTAATTTACTTTCATTTTAGAAAAACCAATAGTAGTAATTCTAATGGAAAGCGCAGTGTTCTTTAATACTAAATAGAAACTAGAATGTTTGGGTGACTTCTAGCTATCTGATCCAATACATAAGACAATAGAATCCGGCTTCCAAAAGTTATCCTTACAATAAGGGTGTGTTTGATTCACTATTTTCCAGTGGAAAATATAGGCTTTCCTGAGATAATAACATTTTCTGCTGTTTGCTTCATATTTAATGGTTGAGGAAAATTGGCCTAACTAACTAGGGAAATTTTCTCAAAATCTGCCCTTTAATTTTCCCAGCACCCCTAAGGAAATTTTCTTTTACAACCCATCTATCTCCCCCTCTCTCATTATTATCCCTAACTCCAACATCCATTATTCTTCTCCAAGTTGCAAATCAAACAACACATGCATTTTCCTTCCATGAGAAAATGTTATTTTCCTCAGTTCTTTTTCCGAGCAATCAAATACACATAACACTAAAATGAACGGCTGAATAGATTCTAACATATGCATGTAGGTCCATCATTGTACGATCCACACATATGTAGACTTAGAGCGTCCTAACTTAGAGCGAACAAACCATTGGGCTCTTGGCCCAGTGATGATTGTGACCCTCCACCAAGTGACCCTCCACCAAGAGAGGAGTTGTGGGTTCAAAACCCCATGGGGTTAGAAACAGTATTAGCAATGGCAATAATTATAGAGGGTGTTTACATAAGCAATATCAAATCCTCAAGGTACAATGGATAGAAATTCAGCTTGGACAAAAAATACACCGATTGGTAAGAATAAGAATGGTAAAAAATATGATTGGGTTGAGAAGTTGTTTAGTCTCTCTGGCAAGTGCAGCTTTGGTAGAATTGTATCTACAAGTAGGTTTACCAAAGAATGTGCAAAAATGTTAACTAAATCCTAAAACAATTAAACTATGAATCAAAATTATCGCAAAAAAACGAACTTGAGTAAGTACCTATGAGTAGTAAGCTAACAAGTAGTTGCAAGCTCTAAATAGCCTAAACGATAGTCTTATTATGAACACATAAAATGCTGACATAATTTATTTTTTTGCTAGAAGTACGGACAATTGACATTCACTTCACTTAATCCAGTCAAATGATGAAACGTATGGTGTTTTTATGGTGTGTTGCTGACTGCTGTTTGTGGATGGAGATGGTAGAGAGATGATTTCATGTATATATACGCGATGAAGATATAACTTTACTTGTATGGAAAGCTATCGAAGTGCTCAGAAAATATCAACAAGTGCTCATACCTCATATAACGAAGAGTTAGAGCGGAAGAATTCAAAATCCTCGAATCCACGAAGGAAATAAACGCTTTGTTGGTTTAACAAAGAAGAACTATGAGAAACAAAGAGAAATACTTGATTGATTGATGATTGAATCCATTTTACAATATAAAACTTGGCCTTTTATAGGCTTACAATCAACCCACTAAAACATTAGTTATTAAAGGTTACCAAACATTCTAACCTCCAAGTCCCTTGACATTTCGATGGATTGGGCTTGTATTTGGAGTTGGCTCGAATGACCCACATGTATGGGTTGATTGGCCTTTGTCTTGGTAATCTACATCATTCTCCCATTGTTGAAAAGAACTCAGCCTTGAGTTTACTAAAGGCAAAACCTCATGAGTATCTCCATGATAGGGATAGAGATCCGAAACATTGAAAGTGGGAAAAATGTTGTAACAATTGGGTAAATCAATGACATACGCGTTGTCATTTATCTTCTTAAGAATCTCGCAAAGCCCAATCTTTTTCATCTTCAACTTATTATAAGTTCCAACCGGAAAACGTTCTTTACGCAAGTGTACCATTACTTTATCCCCAACCTCAAAAGGATGGAATCAACGTTGTTCATAGGCATATGCTTTGTATTTGGCATTGGAAACTTCAATGCTCTTTGTAGTCATCTCGTGGATTTCAGTAACTTGATCAATAAACTCATTAGCCAAAGAACTAACTCCCGGAACGTGAGGAAGACTTACCAAATCAAGGGTATGCATAGAAACGGCGGTATAAACAATCCGAAAAGGAGAGAAACCGGTTGTGCGACTTTAAGAAGAATTATAAGCAAACTCGGAATGAGGAAGACACAAGTCCCATTGTCTTGGTTTTGCACCGGAAAGATCCCGAACTAGATTACCCAATGTGCAATTTACCACTTCCGTTTGACCCGTATTTTGTGCATGACCTTTGGCTTGTTGACATATGAAACACTTTCAAACAAAATCCGCAACATCTTTCTTCAAAGATGGCCAAAAATATTGTTCTTCAACCAAGGCAATTGTTTTATCTCTACCCAAAAGACCACCAAGTTCGCCGTCATGTAACTCCTTGATAACATATTCGCGCAATGAACCTTGAGGAATACAAAGACGAATGCCATTAAAAAGAAAACCATCATGTGAGAGAAAATTGGCCGTACCTCCTTTATTATCGTTGCATGCAACCCACATCTCCGCAAAATTTGGATCATCCGCATATAATTCCTTGAGATAATTAAAAGCAACGATGGAAGCACGAACGGTAATAAGAAGAGATGCACGACAACTCAAAGCATCGACAACCTTGTTTTGCTTCCCGGATTTATGTTTGATGGAAAAGTTGAATTGTTGAATTTCGGCAATCCAACGAGCATGCATATGATTTGTATTTGTGTTCCTTTGAAGGTACTTGAGTGCTTCATGATCGGTGTACAATATAAATTCACATTGAAGCAAATAATGCTTCCAATGTTTAAGAGCTTGAACCACCAAATAAAATTCAAATTCATAAGTAATCCATATTCGGCGAGCATCACATAACTTCTCACTATAATATGCAATGGGTCTCCCTTCCTGAGACAAAACCGCACCAACACCAAGAGCAGATGCATCACAATCTACCTCAAATAGTTTAGTAAAATCGGGCATAGCAAATACGGGAGCCGTGGAAAGTTTTTCTTTGAGAATCACAAAACTTTTTTCGGCTTCGGGAGACCAAATGAGACGAGGATGTTTCAAACAATTTGTGAGAAGAGAAGCAATAGCGGAAAAATTACGTACAAAACGTTGATAAAATGAGGCCAAACCATGGAAAGAACGAACATCAAAGATTGTCTTTGGAGTAGGCCACTCGCGAATAGCCTTGACCCTATCCTCGTCAACATGAATACTATTGGCGGAAATGACAAAACCCAAGAAGATAAGAGTAGATTGCATAAATGTGCATTTCTTGAGTTGGGGTTGGAGAGAGTTTTCGTGGAGAACCTTAAAGACTTGTGATAGATGATTAAGATGATCCTTCTCATCCTTGCTATAAATCAAAATATCACCAAAATAAACCACAACAAACGTTCCCAAAAATGGCTACAAAACCTCGTTTGTTAGCCTCATAAAAGTACTAGGAGCGTTTGATAATCCGAAAGGCATGACGAGCCATTCATATAAGCCTTCTTTAGTCTTAAAGGCCATTTTCCACTCATCACCAAGCTGAAGTCGAATTTGATGATACCCATTCTTAAGATCAATTTTGGAAAAGACCTTAGAACCCACAAGCATGTCAAGCATATCATCAAGACGAGGAATTGGGAAGCGATACCTCACCAAAATTTTGTTGATTGCTCTACTATCGACACACATACGCCAAGACCCATCTTTTTTTGGAACTAAAAGAGCCGAAACCGCACATGGACTCATAGATGGACGAATAAGACCCTTCATGCATAGATCTTGGACTTGCTCTTGTAAAATAGCATGTTCTTTTGGCGCCATATGGTAATGAGGTAAGTTTGGTAAGCTAGCACCCGGAACCAAATCAATATGGTGTTGAATACCCCTCATTGGTGGAAGAGAATTCGGGACGTCCGTGGGAAGGATACTTGAAAACTCTTGCAAAAGTGTTTCAACTTGAGGTGGCACAATAATGGGGTTCGACGCGTCGTCTTTAGCAACAAGAGAAACACAAATTTCCGTATCGCCAATATCGTCTTCAATATCATTAGAAATCAAGAAAATCATTTTCTCTTTGATGGGAGCATTTGAAGATGCCTTAGACGTCATGGGAGTGAAGAGAAATTTGACTCCGCCTTTAAAGAAAGAGTATGTATTTACTCGTCCATTATGATCGACATTCAAATCATATAACCATGGCCTACTAAGAAGAATATGACAAACATCCATAGTAACCACATCGCACAAAACTTCATCGTGATAGTTTCCAACAGAGAAAGGAATTCGACATTGGGAAACAACTTTAAATGCACAATCATCTTTAATCTAATAAATAGGATAAGGATTTAGATGAGGAAGAATTTTTAGTCCAAGTTTCTCAACCGTGGATTGGGAAACGATATTCTCAATAGAACCACCGTCAATGATGAACTTGGCAATTTTACCTTGTATCGTGCATTGAGAACGAAAAATATTCTTCCCTTGTGAACCTTGTTGGGTAAAAAGAAGTTTGCGCAATATAAAACATTCAGAACCTTCATCACCATTACACCGCTCAACGTCATCATTATTGAAGAGAGTAATCTCATTGAACTTCGTTGTAGAAAAGGCTAAAAAGGAAAGATCTTCGTTATGCTCATTAGACACCGGAGGGTCATTCTCGTGGTGAGTGAAAGCCACTCTAATATTGGCATTGTTTCGAGGTGGACAAACATTCGATGTATGACCTTGTTGATGACAACGATAACAAAAGTCTTGTCTTGGCCGAGCATATGGGTTGTTCGGATTTTCTAATATAGCTTTAGGTTGGGTAGGACAGGTATTTTGAGGAGGAAAACGCTTGGTGGTTGGCAAAAAATTAGTGGTATTTTGGGTAGTGGAACAGTTAAAGAGTACCCACGATTTGGTGATCGCCCAAAACTAAAAATTCGATTAGCCTTCTCAAGAAATTGTTCCGCCTTTTGAAACAATTCAATAGCGGTATCCATTGATGGGATTGTTGACATGGACATCTTGTCTTGAATTTGAAATCGTAAGCCACCAATAAAGCGACTAAGTTGTTGTACTTCATTCTCTCGAACCCCATTTCGGGCGGATAAACGATAAAAGTTATCAAGATATTCGGCTACGGAATGAGTACCTTGTTTTAAATTCCGGAGTTAGTCATACAAGACAACTTCATAATTGGAAGGAAGAAAACGACGACATAAATATTTCTTCATTTGTGCCCAATTACGAATCGGTAACTTACCATCTCTACGACGTGCTTCCACAATGCTATCCCACCAAGCGTTGGCACTACCCATAAGTTTGTAGGCTACAAGAGATATTTTCTTCTCATCAGCAATATTCATCTAGTCAAAGAATTTTTCTACCGTAGATAACCAATCGATAAAATCTTTTACTTGAAGATGACCATTGAAAGCCGGAAGATCAGCCTTCATTTTGTATTCAAATTGATGAGGTTGTTGGTTGTTATAAGCATGATGTTGTGTACGAAAGATACCTGGATCGCGAGGGCGACCGTTAACACCATTAACAAGATCCATATCATCCACGGTTAGGTCATTCTCAATTCGACGTGAAGGAGAAAAGTAACTAATTTGTTTGATTGGTATTTTTTTGTGGACTATGGTGATGAGGTAAAATTTCATGTTGTTGGTAATGGATAGGTGAAGATGTGAAAGCTTTAAGTTGGTGAGTGTTGGAGGGGTCATGATGGGGATATGGTGAAGCTTGAGAGGTAAAAATTGTTTGAGAAGTTGAAGGATGGTGGTGGGGGTGGGGGTGGGGGTAGTATGGACGGGGAATTGCGATTTTAATGAAGAGGGGTCATGGGATACTTGTGTGTTTGGGGTGGGGTTGAAAGGGATTAAGGATGATGGGGTGGCACCAGCTTGAGTAGTAAGCACCGCGACGGCGTTAGCTAATTGTTTAATGGAAGCTTCGATTTTCTCCGCAAAACTGACGAGTTCTTCCTTCGTAACATAGTTTCCAAGACTTCCGTCTTGGGTGCGATCTTCTGATTCAATTCCCGTCATGGTTACAAGCCTACGAACTGCTCTGATACCACTTAACGAAGAGTTGGAGCGGAAGAATTCAAAATCCTCGAATCCACAAGGGAAATAAACGCTTTGTTGGTTGAACAAAGGAGAACTATGAGAAACAAAGAGAAATACTTGATTGATTGATGATTTAATCAATTTTACAATATAAAACTTGGCCTTTTATAGGCTTGCAATCATTAATCCAATTAAACACCACTAAACAAGAAGTTATAGAACTTCTCATATTCCTAATTAAACTCAAATTAAAACCTACTAAAACATTAGTTATTAAAGGTTACCAAACCTTCTAACTTCCAAGTCCTTTTATAGGCTTACAATCATTAATCCAATTAAACACCACTAAACAAGAAGTAATAAAACTTCTCATATTCCTAATTAAACTCAAATTAAAACCCACTAAAACATTAGTTATTAAAGGTTGCCAAACCTTCTAACTTCCAAGTCCCTTGACATTCCGATGGATTGGGCTTGTATTTGGACTTGGCTCGAATGACCCACATGTATGGGTTGATTGGCCTTTGTCTTGGTAATCTACATCATCATAGTAAAACATCACATGACCCATATGTATGGGTTGATTGGCCTTTGTCTTGGTAATCTACATCATCATAGTATAACATCACAGCAAAAGAAGAAGAAACTATGTTTACACAGACAAAATAATGTCAAACAGAAGATAAAATAGCATAATATTATTTTACAAATAATCTTCATCTAGCAGATCCTTATCTATACGGCTTTCATAAAGAAATGCATATGTTTTCTATTTATATTTCAACCAATGTACTCAAAGCCTTGCCAAGAGTCCTAAGATAGGAATCTCAACATCTAATGTAATCAAGGTACATGTTATACACCAAGCACTCACCGGGACGATTGCCTAAACTCCCTTCACTCGACAAAGCTATATATAAGCCCTACTAAGTCTCATGTTGCTCGCATTCCCTACAGCTTTTGTACAACCTTCATGATCTTCTTCTTGCTTTTTAAACTGCAATCCTCTTATTTCTTCTTAGCATTTATCTTAGGCACATACCAAAAAAAAGTTAATTTTACTCCCCTATGTTTACCACCTCTAGATCATTTCTTCAGGACAGTAAATATCTACTCATTTCTTTATGTAAAATGTTGACCACAAAGGTAAAAATATATACAAGAAAGAACACAAAGATCAAATGACCAGACAGGATGATCATATACCCATTCCAGCATTATTTGTGTTCCACTTTCACTGTTTGGAAACATTATAAACCTATTAAAGAACATCTAATCAACCCATCCCACACTTCCTTTGCAGGAAAAAATCACACATTTTAATTTTTCGATTTTATAGATAAAAAGATGGGGAGTAGAAAATAGAGGGGCAAGTAAATTCTCTTCGAGACTAAGAGAGAAAAAAAAAAAAAAAAAAAAAAAACAACGGCGAGACTAAGAAAACTGCAAGACGCCCATAGAGTCCTCCACCCCAACATAAAGAACATCTTTATCAGGAATATCCAAATGCTTACACCAAAATAGTTCCCTAGTAAGAACCTTTCTCAGGAAAGAAAATGCATCTACAGAAGGGATGCCTATGCACCAAACACATTTTCGGGGAAACTACAAAAGTCGGACACCTCATCCTATCTTAGGGAGAGACAGTCGATCATTTTTTTAATTTTTTATTTTGCAGGTCAAACCACCATTTTCAGATCATTTCCAAACCTCTTGATCATGAACCTGATGCAAGAGAGTGGAATTAGCATGTAGCACAAGCCACATCGTGTCCATCATTATTTAATTAGCCAACCCGCCCAAGTGAAGCTCCTAAAGGACACTCGCCTTCCCTATTCACACTGTTCTCAAAATGTCTCATTCTGTTCATTTTTTTTCTATGGATCTTCATCTATCGCATTTCAAGTTCCCTATCAAAGAGCTGCATTGAGCTGGAGGAGTTCCTCCCCTCCTATTTGGGCAAGAATATCAACAGGTATAACGCTCGATTTTCATTCCACACCATGATATATAGAAAATCTCAACCCTCAATTTACTGAACTACTAGTGTCAAGTCACTTCTACAACATGTCAAAAAATCTCAAATCTGAACTACTAATAAGTTAGCAGCCAGAGATTAATCAAAAACTCAATCCTATATTCTTTTGTTTTCACACAATACATTATCCAAAAAAAGAAACCTCTCTCGTGCAGCCCTGTCTCTCTCAACTGCGAAATAAACCTCCCAAACCAAACTTTATCACATACAGTCTATACCGACCTCAACCCAATTGAATCTACTAACTTGTACAACGTGTCAAAAGAAAACCTCCATCCCAAAGTACAGTATTAAGTCGACTGCCAAATACCAGGTCAAATAACATGAACCCAAATCCAAATTCTACAACAACCATTTATTTTATAAACCTTTGTTACTAAGTATTAATAGAATCACAAACATACCAAAACAAACCCTAATCTAAAACTTAATAGCGAAGCAGATAACTACAATTAAAAGGAACAAATCCTTACCCCATGCAACAGTACACTCCTCGCTCGTTGCACTTGCTTGATTAGCTTGACACTCAATGCCTAATCAAATCAAAAACCAAAACCCCAACAATCAAAAACCCTAATTACAAGCAAAACCACAAAAAAAAAAATTAAGAGGGGTTTCTTCAAATCCTTACATAGATCCATGATGTGATTCCTACAGATTGCACAGTTATCCACAACGATATCTGCAACAACAACAACAAAGATTTCAAAACCCTAAGACCAAAACCCTAGAAAACTGAAGAAGATTAGATAGTGAAATTAGGGTTAGGGTTTTGAAACAAACCCCATGCCCATAGAGAAACAGCGTTCCATTTCTTGATCTCAAATCGTTTGGGCTTCTTCGAAGATGAAGAAGCTACAGTGGTTGAGGTGGAGCTTGAACCCTCTCCAGATGGTACCAAGTTCATGTCTGTATCAACGATCGCCATTGTTGATCTCAAACGAGAGCTTGAGCAAGCACAAATAAATAAAGGTAAACTCGAAATATCGGGAAATAGTTGATGTTTCTTCAAGACGTATCGCGAAACCTTGAAATATCGCCGGTCTCTCTACATTATGACCACATCTCCAATACCCACATTGAGTCTCAAATCCACTCCAATAGAGTGCTGTCAAACGACCGTGGGTGCCTCAATCCAATATTTTGTAAATAGAATATCTAGAATGTAATAAAACTTTGTAAAAAATTTCGTTAATTTTTGTAGAGTTTAGGTTAACGCAGAGAAATGCTTGTATAGCACATTGTATTATTTTACCTCCGAGTTGCGATCATTTACGGTCTCGGAGTATCAGATACACTGACAACTTTGATTCACAAGGTTCCAGTACTCCTAAAATTCAGGAAACGAGGCACATCGAACGAAAAAACAATAACATTGATTTACTAGAGACAATCAGATTCGTGTCCAACTATTGTATCCATGGCAAAAAGAGTCTCTATCTGTCGGCGCTCAAACACTAAATAGTTCGTCTTGCTTGATGTTGCGGTAATTTGCTAACTAGGATAATATCATGTCATCCTTACAAAAAAATTTACCCTTGCTTATGCAATTTTGTACTTAAGTCTTTGCATGCCTCGTATCTGTTTAAGGCCTTGGGTCAATTGATGATCACACAGTTTTAGTTTAGAGACAATAATGAGAGACGTAAACATATCAGAAACAAAATGTTAGGGCCTCTGCGAATCTACTACATCGCACCATCTTGAGGCGCACTTGCAACTTTATTAGCGCCTCCAATAATAACAACATCAGATAGTCCCACCCCTACTTTTACCTTTCTCTCGGCCAACTGTCTCTATGTAGATTTGCAGTACATCCCGTACATTACCAGTGAACAATCGCAAACAACGTTTGTGATCTGAAACATTTCCGGTGAAGTAGACAATTGCTGCCCATTGGATTCACTCTGGAGTAAGATAAGTATTGAGGTCCCGGGAGTAGATGATATGGATTTGTTTGAAAAACGGTTAAGGCTTTTGTATGTTGAGGTGGCCTATCTGGCGCGAAACATGTTTGTTAAATGAGAAACAAACGCTTCTCTCACCAACCATTAATTCCTAAATTTATGTTTTTCTTCAAAAACAAATAAGGTAAGATTTCTGCAAATGGGGTTTCTTTCTTTTATGTTTTGAGCTTCGGTTTACGTGTTTTGGATGTTAATTTGTAAAATTGGGAGAGAAAATGATGAGGGATTTCTTCTTTGCTTTTTTGTTAATACAATCGGCTCTCGCAAAGAGTTCTGTAGATCAACCCGTGCAGCAGAAATGGCAGACGCTTTCGGGTAATTTACATATATTTCATTTGTTCTTTTCATGGATTAGTCTGGTATTATGGTTCCACAAAGCAATGCATATATAGATCTGCCTCCCAATATTAATGTGTCGAGAATATTACGAGGCAAAATCCTTAGAAAAGGATCCTCCTCGTTCATACCAGTTTTTTTCTCAATCTTAGTAGTTGTCAAATGTTATGGAAAATGCAGGTGATGCGCCTTTAGTAATAGCACGTGGTGGATTTTCGGGACTTTTCCCTGAAGCTAGTCAATTTGCGTATCAACTTGCGCTCTCAACAAGCTTATCAAATGTAATATTGTTCTGTGATCTACAATTAACAAAAGATGGGAGTGGTATATGCAAGTCAGATTTACGGCTTGACAACTCTACGAATATAGCTCTCGTTTACCCCAAAGGACAGAAAACCTACAAGGTGAACGGGGAATTAGTTAGCGGTTGGTTTTCCTTAGATTTTTCGGAAAAACAAATTTTCACCAATGTTACATGTAAGATTCCCATTTACATTTAGATTTCCTTCGATATAATTTGGGTTTTGTTATTAAAATTGAAACAAAATTTACTCTTCTCCCCACAGTGACTCAAAGTATCTTCTCTAGACCAAGTTTGTTCGATGATTCACTGCCCATAACTACGGTTGCAGATGTAACAGGTCTAAGACCACCTAAGTTTTGGTTGAATGTGCAGGTCTCTCTTTCTTTCTTTCTCTCCTCTCCCTCACACACACACAGACACACACAATAAGGGACTAACAGTTTTCCTTTCTATTGTGTATTATAGTATGACATGTTCTACAAGGAACACAAGCTAGATGTGGGAGCATTCATTCAAGAATCAATGAGATCCATGGCTATCAACTACATCTCATCTCCTGAGATTGGGTTCTTAAAGAGTCTTAATGGGAAGATAAACGAAGCCAGGACAAAGCTCATCTTCCGTTTTCTAGCTCCGGATGCAATTGAACCCACAACGAAGAAAACTTACAGTACAATCTTGAAGGATTTATCGTCAATTAAGTCTTTCGCTTCTGGAATTCTTGTCCCAAAGACATATATTTGGCCCGTTGACGCTGATCAATATTTACAAGCTCCCACTAGTTTAGTATCTGATGCTCATAAACAAAAACTAGAAGTATACGCTAACGGTTTTGCAAATGATGTCCCTGGAAGCTATAACTATAGTTATGATCCCACAGCTGAGTACTTGCAGTACATCGAAGGTTCCAGTTTCTCTGTTGACGGGTTTCTTACAGACTTCCCTCCCACTGCCTCAGAAGCTATTGGTAAGATTTCGTATGTCATTCGATTAAATAATGAGATAGTTGTTTGAAGCTTCTATTGATGTTCTTTGAATTCTTTCCTTGCTACAGCTTGTTTAGTGCAGAACAAAAACTTAAAGCCTAAAAAAGGTAAACATGCACCTCACTTTTAGTCCACCCCAAGAAACGAAGAAATCGAAGATCACATAATCATATATAATACTTCCCTCATGCAGGAAAAGCTTTGATAATATCCCATAATGGAGCAAGTGGAACATATGCTGCCTGCAGTGATCTTGCTTACAATGAAGCAATTGAGGGTGGAGTTGACATAATAGATTGTTCGGTACAAATGAGCAAAGATGGGGTTCCGTTCTGCTTGGAATCAGCTGATCTCACAGGCAGCACAACGGCAATGGCTACTTTCATGTCTAAAGCTTCCACTATCCCTGATATCCAACCCAAGAATGGGATCTTTTCATTTGATCTTACTTGGGCCGAAATTCAAACCTTGAACCGTAAATTTCTTAAAATTTGCACTTATTAATGTTATACTATTGGTTTTTATTTAGCTAGACACAATTTTAAGGTGCATCGCCATTGATCTTTTCTTTTACTTTCCAGTGCAACTAGTTAGCCCGATAGAGGACACCGGTTTACCGAGAAACCCAGCAAACAAGAATAAAGGGAAATTGGTCTTGCTCTCTGAATTCCTAGAGATGGCAAAGACCAAAGCGGTATCTGGAGTTTTGATCAACATAAAGGTGAACCTCCTTTTTCTAAATATCATTACATTAACATGAAATTTCAAAAGAAAAAAAATTCTAACATGTTCTCAAGTTCATTAATAAAATAGAACGCGGCGTACCTCGCATCAAAGAAAGGTTTCAGCGTAACAGATGTTGTTACAAGAGCTTTGAGCAATGCCACATTTGACAAACAGTCCACTCAACAAGTTTTAATAGAATCCGATGATACTTCAGTTCTTTCAGAGTTTAACAATGTTCCTACGTACAAGAAAGTTCTAACGATTAGTGAGATAATTGGTGATGCACCAATGAAAAGTGTTGAAGAGATAAAGAAGTTTGCGGAAGCAGTTAATATCCCCAGAGGCTCAATTGTCTTAACTACAGGCTCTTTAACCACTGCTTATACAGATGTTGTAGATAGAATGCATAAGGGGAACCTCACCGTTTATGTCTCGGTTCTTAGAAATGAGTACACAACAATTGCATTCGACTTTTTCTCTGATCCAATCATGGAGATCGCTTCCTACGTCTCTGATATTGGAGTTGATGGAATCATAACTGAGTACCCAGCAACCGCAAGTGCATACATGAGTAAGTTTCACCAACAATTCCTTCTTGATTACTCAATATTTACGGGTTTCATTATCTAACTACATTGCTATTGATTTTCAGGGAGCCCATGTTCTGATCTCAATGCGGATCTCCCTTACACCATCTTACCTGCAGAGCCCGGTTCTCTAATAAATTTGGTTCCACAAGAAGCGCTACCACCGGCAGATGCTCCTGCTCCAGCCCTTGAAGCAGCGGACATTGTTGACCCACCGCTACCTGCAGCCACAATCACTGCATCAGCTCCTGCAGCCGTACCTGTGGGGGTACCAACTAAAAGTGGCTCACCAAGGAATGTTGCCAATGAGGGAATTTGCCTCATTGCATTAGTGGTTCTCAGTTTTCTGTTGTAAAACATTCATGGGATTCTCTAAACATATTTTTTTTTCCTTCTAAATCTGGATTCTACTTGTAATATAGCAATTTTTACATAATGATTAGTTCATGACTTTAGTGGCATAATTATATCCCACATGTATATAACAACGAGACTTCTACCGTGCTTTGCGCTGGTTCGTTTTAGTTTTTGTGAGGTCCCGAGTGAGAGACTATTCAGGGCATGGACCATATGGGGATAAATTTGCTGAGTTCTTTCGTGAAGTTATAATTGACCCTCAGATGATGACGCAGTCAATGCATTGTTGTTGTCGAAGTACAGGCACAATTGGTAAGAGCAGTAAATGAGTGAATGTAACGTTGAATTTACGATGTCTTGCTGGATTAAGTGCGATCTTGCCAAAGCCTGTTTAATGGGGTTCGAATCTGTCACCCCAAAGATGATTTAATCCCTTCTCTCTTCGTCTTTATGAGACCTGCCCGATACCCCCTTATTTCCAATTGCTCCGAGAAAATGATTGTACGCAGAACAATTTAGGCACTCTAGTTTTCGCATAGGCTAAACACAGCAAGTTTAGAATTTTGTGTGTGACGGCCTACCGAACGCCGGCCAAATTCACCCGAGCGTTTTGAGTTCTGACCTTGGATATATGTTCTCTATATCCTAATATAGCTGCACGCCAAGTTTCGTCGAAAACGGATTCGGTTAAGGGGCGAAAATGGCCAGTACGCTTCGTCTCCAGTTTTAACGTTTCCTTTTGGAGTACCTTAGTCTAATCCTCCCCGTGACAAAAAGAGCTTCAAGGCTTGGTCATCACGGACCCCGGCTCATGGGCTATCTACAAGGGATATTCATGAGTTCTCCTAGGCCTAGGAAAGGCTAGGAGACATTGCCTCGTAATGCGGGCCGCTTTTCCAGAGAGGGCTTTATATGGCGTCCCTTATAAATGGACTACGTAACCAGTCCAGGCTCGCCGCCCCTTGAGATATACATGTCCCATATCTGGAACCCAGTATATTGAGCTACTCTGATCCACTACAAGACAAGTGTGCTTCCTTTACCTCGTGCGCGTCACGAGAGATTATGCTGTAGGGATTATTGAGGGAACCTTCAGCGTTGTTGCCTATTCCGAATATAGATTCGATGACCCCTCACGAGTATCTAGGATTATCCGGATGTCGCTCTAGCATCCGTGGGTTTATTCCACTGGAGCGCCGCGCCCGTGAAGATGGCTGGTACATGCCGACCGCACGTGCATGTACGCCGCACAGCCACATATTCCGCTGTGCTCCGGGCACTGTAGAGGCAGTCCCGGGCTGGGCCGTGACATTGTGCATGTTCATGACCTACATGTCCAAGTTCCTACTCCTACATAGACTCCTCAACAATCAGCTATCTTTATAAATATATATATTAAAACGCTTTTGTTGTTGTTAACCTAATAATCATCCATATCATCTCAAATCCTATTTCAGAGCCAGTGCAATTCACTCTTCTTGATCCCCTTCTCTCTTTAGAAAGATTGAAGTTTTTATCATGGAAAAAGCCATCATCGAAGTTAACAGTGGTGGTGATAGTCGCCCACTCGCCCTCCCAGGCTACCACCGGTTCTTTCCACACTTTGGCACAAGGTACTTGATGCACTACTTTGCAATAACTCTTCTTCGAATATGCAAAAGCATGTGCATATCCCTATTGATGTCGCAGTTGATATCCTTAGTAGACTTCCTGCAGAAGTTATCTTTCGGTGCAGAGTTGATTCTAAACCCTACAGTCACATAACCAATACCCTTTCCTTTCTCAAGATGCACGGTGATTGTTCTCTTCCCATCCATGTTTTCCAAGTTGATCCTTATCCCACTCATGAGAAAATTAAGAATAGACAGTTGCACCTTATTTTTATGCAACAATGTAAAGGCCGCGCTCAATCTCACAATACCGATTTTTACACTATCATAGATAAAAAAGTGTTTGATTTGAAAACCCTGTGTCCCCAAGATTTTAACGAGAAGTTTAGTTACAACAATCTTTGTCTTTACGGTTCCCATGATGGGGTGCTTTGTTTCAATGTTTGTCACGGTGGTTGCTGTCGCCAGGATACCTTTTTCCTTAATCCCGTCACAAAAGCCAATACGCTCAGGGTTAGCGACATGTATGAATTCTGGCCAGAATCTGCAGTTTACTTTTATCCACCATTAAGGGAGCATAGAATTCTCAATATACAAGGAAATGCTTTGTGCCAAGTATTTAGTGCGAGGGCATCTTCAGGGAGACGGCTTGAAACCAACTTGGCTTTTCCTCCATATTTGCATTATAGTCCCGTCAACTTACACGGCGCTCTACATTGGGTGGTCCAAGATACTTATGAAGATAGGTCAAATGCTTGTTCCAAGGCCATAATCTCATTTAACATAGAAAGCGAAGAGTTTAGTGCCTCCCCACACCCCGGAGGTCAATGTGTTAAATGTCATCGCATGAATATGCAACTCGTAGAGAAGGAAGGCTGCTTATGCTTATGTGATATTTCATGGCCAGAGGGATTATCAATTGATGTATGGGTGTTGGAAGACTACTTAAATCTGCAGAGTTGGGTGAAAAAACATGTCATTAGCCTTTTCCCGATATTTCCCTACATCGAGGCGGACTTAAAATCCATACATTGTAAGGTCGGAGTCGTATACATGGACGCTTGCAATCTACAACTCCACTCGTTCCAAATGATTTGTATCGATGGTTTTCAGGATGTATTTGCTCATACCAACAATTTACTCCTTGTCTAATAATTAAGTAGTAGTGCTATTTCCCCCCTTTTATTTATAGAATTATAGATCAGATTTATGGTGTTAGAAATTTCCAAACCCCAGTATGTATTTGTGATTTAATTTTGATCTTCTATGCTTCTAAGGTTTCAAGGTTGGATATGAGCCTAACCTAAGAAAAATCTTACTTGTACTTAAGTAACCTTGACGATCTCCCTACAGTCGTAGTTATATCTCCACCATGGAGAAAAAATATCAAGCACGATTCAAAACGTGAAGATCATAAGCCCGCCCTTCGAGTTTATTTATCACCAGAAGTAAGCCATTACAAGAAGATAAGATGCTCAGATGTACTAGAACCATAGCCAAATAATATAACTTGAAAAAAAGGGACTGGAGATTATGCCTAAACCCATGTTTACATTGATACTTAAGGTCATGCGAATTAGGTAACTAAAAGGATAAATTATGAATTGCAAGCGTAAAACACACAGCCGATGTCTCAAGTGGCATCAAAGAATCAATATCCCTGTTGTTGGAAGACTAGATAGATCATACCAGGATCTCGTAACAGGAAACACTAAAGGGATGAAGCTGGTGTGGACTATTAGAGTCGTAACATTAGAGGCTGCAAAACATTAGAGTTGTGCGTGACTTGGCCTTCCTGAAAAAGGTGGTCTTTTCACATCATCGTTCGCATCTCCCCCTGCCGATCCTCAATGCTACACAGGGTTAATTCCCTATTACTAACAAAGACTGAGAATAAACCACAGACGTGCCAAACTTAACTTTGCAATGACAAATGAAACATTACATCACAAATGTGTCAATCAAATAGGTCTAAAAACACAGTTATCTTTCAATGGGATCAGAAAACTGGCGAAACTGTTCCAGTAGCATGAACAAACAGTTGACATAAAACAACAACAGCCGCATTCACCAGTTTACAATACAAAAGGCTTCATGCAACAACAAATGGATAGCTTCCTCCTTTTGCCTATCAAATAAAAGAGAAGAGGAGGATTGCTAATGCTTTTAATCACTCGCCGGCCAAAAAGATCTGCAACACCTTCAGCTGCTGCCTACAGGAGATGCCCCCTGAAGGTCTACACCTGTAAAATAGGAGATCATAACTGTTAAGGATAACTTCATAAATGCACAAATTTTTTACATATTAGATAGGTTTGTTTATATGGTTTGAGTCCACACAGGTGATGGGAAGATACACTATGGTACACCTTTACATGCATCTTACCATGTTTCAAACTGCTTGATGTGATAGGTTGGGGGAATCAAGGCTATACTGCTCGAAGATACACTATGGTATACACTGCTCGAAGAGCTCTTACCTTACTTCCAGTTAGCAACAGTTTCAAATGATCTCCACGCCGTTCAAAAGTGCTACCAAATCTGATCAAGTTAAGGTAAACCTCGGAAAGGTAGATTTTGACTCCATCCACAAAGCTAGTTGATGCTTGGACCACATTGATTTTTAAGGTTCTAGAGGCAAAGATGACAATTTTGCACATATGCACAAAGATATCCATGAAAATGTTGTAAGATCAAACGCTCGAAATTGTAAGATTGATTTGAGATTTTGTATTTTTGTTTTTTGATAAGATCAATTTGCCCAGGATTGCATAGGAGGTGTTTTTTTTCTCTCTCTCCCCTCTATCTCTCTTTACTTGCCTTTAGCTTCATTATTGTGTTGTTGACACATCTTAGTTTTTAAGAGCATTCATGGCAATAGGGTGGGTGGATTTGCCCAAAATCAGGTGAATCCAATTCACCCCAGTCCAGTTCAATCACAAATCAAAGTAAATATCACTATCCGCAACATAATTAAAAAATATAAGATCTCACCACGTGTCTCCATCTGAAGCGTCCATTACCCAAAGCGCAGCTCTGAACTGAACTGCGCGGCATTAATCCACCAAAAATCCACCCTCAGGGTGGAAAGTTCATTGCCACATCACAATCGACCTAGCTGTAGGGAGATGAAGGATGAGAAAAGAGGGTGAATTCTCAAATCCACCTTGCCACGTCATGGTGCACCTAGCTGTTGTGGATGCTCTAAAGGGTGAGAAATCTTTAATATGATGGCTACTTAGAGATCTAAAATTTCCCCCTCGAAACTCCTAGTAGTATTGCAATTACTATGGCTGGAGTCCAATAATGGCCTCCCCTTAGTTACATCCAAAGCAAATGTCAATTCAAAGCTTCGTCTCCAATTACGATGGTGACTTCATGTCTTAGTTTCGTGTCTTTCATCGGAGGCTACCTTCGCCGGACCTACACCTCCGCCGGTCTGATATCCCAAACCATCGACATCGACTCCGAAACCACTATCCACTTCTTCGGCCCACCAAACCACTCACCTCCCTCCACCGAAAAACCACCATTGGTTCTCCTTCATGGTTTCGGTCTCAACGCAATCTGGTAATGGCGATACCAAGTGAAACACCTCTCCCATTACTTCACACTCTACGTACCCGATCTCGTATACTTCGGGAACTCCACGACAATGTCTTCTGAGCGTTCGGAGGTTTTCCAGGCAGTTTGTATCGGAAACTTGCTTGATAAGTTAGGTGTAGAGCGGTATTCTGTTATGGGGACTAGTTATGGTGGTTTTGTGGCGTATAATATGGCAAAATTGTGGCCTGAGAGAGTTGAGAAAGTTGTGATAGCGAGTTCTGCTGTTAATAAACGGTTGAGTGATAACGGACCGTTATTGGAGAGATCAAAGAACACGGAAGTGAAAGAGATTAAGGACTTAATGTTGCCCAAGACAGCTAAGAATCTACGGTCGCTGATTGAGTTGGCCGTTTATAAACGGCCTTATGTTTTGCCTGATTTTTTGCTGAATGGTTTTCTCAGAGTAAGTTTTCTCATTCTCTTTATAAACGGCGTACTTTCTTTCATAGTCTGTTTTGCCGTAAGTATGTGAAAAGCTTCAAAGTTTTTATCACATTCCTATTAATGTCCTTTGTTACACTTCAAGTGATCGATATTGTGTTAGGATCCTGAGGGTTATGACCATTAAATATCACACCACTAACACCTACGTTTTATGTAGTCATCACTAATATCGCAATAATGTTAATGGAAGTAAAGATGTCACCAATATTCTTCAATTATCCGATCCTATGGGGCATCAATATCTTAATAACGCATTATTGCATTTACTTGAATTAGGCGAAACAGTATTGACTAATATTGGGTTCAACATATGTAGCCATCGTCTGAGATCTTCGAGTAAAAGGGACCATACTGCAACACTAATTTAGAGAGGTTAACTTATAGAGATCCTGATGTACTCAATAATGGCTTGATTGGGCAAGCCTTAATTCTAGTTGTTGGGGAGATTGCCGCCCCGTACAATTTAGCGATGGTCATTTTAAGATATATGTTAAATTTGGGGATTCACAAATGGACGGTAAGACGTTTAGTGCATGTTAATTAATGTGTCCCCGGCCAAACTAGTCAAAATCATTTATTTTTAGTGGGCATGTTGCCCCCACCTGTTTTTCGAAGCTTTATGCATACCTGGTTTAACTAACTATGGAGCTAAAAGGAATAGCTAATTACCTTTGGAGAAAATAAATCAGTTAAGGCTATATTTGGTTGCAGAATCTATACTCGGATAATATTGATCAGAAAAAGGAACTTCTGGATGGCTTAATACTTGGACGAGACAATACTGTAGACGTTTCTCCCCTTCAACAGGTGTGAACCATATAACATTCTCACCTCGTGAATCTGCTTATTATAGTACAAACAGTATGTTATACATTCGGCAGAGACAAACTTCCGAATGTTATCATTCGAATAGAACATTTATTTTCCTACAGAATCTCCAAGCGAGAATAATTTGTTGATAAATTTTGGAAAGATATAGTTGTTGAGTATTGAAAGCATATTAAGTATAGAAGGACCTATTGCACAGAGATAGATTTATGTGGAGAAGATTCTAGTTGGCGAAGGTGTGATAATTAGAACAAATTGTGTTGTATATTCGCACACGTTCGAGCCTCAGAGTATTAACTTATGAGTACATTTCACAGGAGGTCCTGATTGTATGGGGAGAGCATGATAAGATATTTCTGCTAGAAAAGGCTGTGGAACTTGAAGAGTATGATGAAAATTCAGATCACAACTTTGCTATGTACATTATCTGAAATCTGAAATATTGTTTTATGAGACTTGAATATTTGGTTTTTTTCAGGCTTCTTGGAGACAAAGCGAGACTGGAAGTAATAAAGAACACTTCACATGTCCCTCAACTTGAGGATCCGAAGCAATTTAACGACATTGTGAAGAAATTCCTTTTCCCGCCTAGGGCCCCCTAAACTTCAGGGTGGCCCTGAGTAGAGTAGTAGTAGTAGCAGTTCAAAGTTATTTCGTGTTTAAAGCGGAATATTGCAACTTGTGCTATTTTTATAACAAGAGTATTAGAGTATTTAAGATATCTTTTAGCATTTAACACTTTTTGAAAATAAAATACTATAGCATTCAAGTATTTAACGCACTTCAAAACAAACACCCCTTAGGTTATTGTATTTGTTGTAGCATATGTCATATTCTAAACTGTAAAAATGTTTTTATTCTTTTGATTCCTCTTGTGGTTTACGAGCTTAGATGTTAATTTGACTCAAGCCCGAAAGAAAATCATTGATCAAACTCAATGACTTTAAGAGGAATGTCTGTGCTATATTATGGGTCTGGGTTTTAAGAGCATATGCAGCAGTAAGGTAGGTTCAAACCGACTACCCACCCACCTTCAAGAGTAACCCACCCTTAAAAACTATATAGCAGTGCCAAACCGATCCAAGTCGTCTGAACCCAGCACAGTTAAGAACTGCAAGACATAAAATGACAGCCAGGATATAGCCACGTGTTCAAATCGTAATGGTTATATACGCCGCACAACTCAATTCTGAACTGCGTGGCTTATACAACCAATCAGAACATGACAAGTGTTGTCCTCTTATTAGTTCAATTGTGCCGTGCAGTTCAGAACTACGCGACACAATTATTTTACAAACCCACCTTGTGGGTCTCTGAACCGACCCATAATTACATTTTTTTGAGTTGCAGGTTGTCAGCTAGACAAGGCGACCTTCCTATTGGGTGGTCAGTTGATGGATTCGAGGGACGGTTGCTGCCACATTAGGCAATCTAGAAGTCAAATTAATTCGATTTTCCGTCCTTTTTGAACGTCGGCTCCGCTAAAACGAATGAATAATACCACGTGGCATCAATAAGAAACTCTACGTAACACGTGTGGGATAGCAAAAATAAATCCAAGAAAAGAAAAGGGTATTTAATGTCCATAAAAAAGTCCTCGTCTTCCGCGTTAAAAAAGCGAACTTGAAAGAAGAAAGAAAGAAAGAAAGAAAGCTCTCTTTCTCTCTCTCTCTCTCTCGTGACTTGTTCTACTCCAACACACATCCTCTCTCTCTCTCTCTCAAAGAAAGAAAGCTAAACCCTCTTCTCTCCTCTCCTCTCCTCTTGTTGATGAGATCAAACTTCTCCTTTGAACGTTCTTTCAGGTACATTCTCTTCATCTCCTTCTTCTAATTTGCATTATCTCTACAAAATTATGGTGACGGGACCTTAAATTGAATCTATTGTTATTGGCCTATATGTTCAGGAATAAGTGGCATTTTTTTATGGATCATAATGGTGGATCTTTTTCGTATGTTTTACCTAGAGAGCCTATTGTTTCTAATAGTTCGGGGGAGGTTAGCCTATTTGTTGACAATTCGTTTGATTTTCGAGAAGCTGTGAATTGTATTTCTAAGGCTGCTGGAGCCTTTTTATTATGGTTAAAACTTGGAAAAAGTTCGTCGTGTAGTCATAATCTTTTGGGATTACATCACTTGGGTTTTATGAAATCGAGTGCGGAGTTTTCACCTTCGGTGATATTTTGTAAGAATGCGCGGTCGACGCTGAGGAAGTTATGGAAGGAAGTTGAGCAACTTCAGTCGTTTTCGGTGTTGTCATTAGCTGCTGGCTTTGTTTCACCATTTGACAATCTGTAAGTCTCTTGATATAACTGTTGATGTTGGTTTCATATCGTGTTTTCCAAAGTTACGCCTTAAAGTTATCTCTGAAATATTTCCCTTCGTCTTTGTTGAACTTAATAACTCTGATATTTCACTAGTATATGGTTAGCATGTCTCACTTCAACACAAATATGGTTAGCATTTCTCTAGTATAATCACTGATCTTGAAAAATATCATGATGATGTGTGTTGAGTTTTATTTTTTGGTTACTTATGTCTGGTTTCTATTTATGTATTCTTACTGCTTACTTTGTTTCTTTTTGATGGGTATAAGATCTACCAAGGTACTAGCTGTGCCTCCCGAGAACACTGATGTACAATATGATCAACCGCGCTGTGCTTGTGAGCATCGAGGATCTGCGGGTCGTTCTTTTCCTGAAATAAGCTGGACAAGACAAGCAACAGAGCCGTCAACAGGCATTACATTCCCAGGAGTTTTGGACAACATTTTTGATGAAGAAAATAATAACTCTAGTTTCGCTTCTGAGGTTGGTATAGCTAACCCAGTGGTGGAATTTAACATGTTTTAGATTTCATATTTTGCTCAATATATTCAGCTAATATTCTTCGTTGAAAATTAAAAATGATGGTAATTTGCACTAGACAAATATAATATTCCATGAGCCTTGTCTATTTTTTCATTAATATTCCTTTCAAATAAGATCGAGAGAGCTATATATCCTTTACACAAGATAGTAAGAACAACAAACCACAAGCATGGGCTACTAACCAAGGAGAAGATAGCGGAGATAAAAGTTCTAATCACAGTTATTTATATATCCTTTACACAAGATCGAGAGAGCTATATATCCTTTACACAAGATATTTATCGTCTAGGTTTTCTCTCCATTTTCCTTTCTAGATTTATCTGTCCATATTTCTCCCTGTAAAATTTAACTAATCACAGTTACGTCTTCATATTTTATCTTGGATACTCATATTTGATGTTGAGATTTTCTCTCAAGAAGAAGAAAAATCGATATTGAGACGATTATTTTCTCTCTCATTCTCTCCATATTTTCGTATCATAGTTAACAAATAAGTACCAGATGACAGTCATATTCGAAATGTTTGATGCAATCATGTAAGATGGGTTAGCAGCCTTGTTCATGTCAACCTTTAAGTGTAAAGCTTGGTTTGACTTGTATAGTAGAAGGATTAACCGAGATGATGTCATTGCTTATAAGTTTCTGTTGTACATTCTTATCTTCCACGGTTTTGTCAAGTAATCCTTTCTTTCTCTGTAAAAGCTTGATAGGTCTGTCATTGCTGTGATCGTGCCCGAACTTGTAAACGTAAAAAGGACCTATCTGAAAATCACATGATGGACATGAAGTCTTTAAATGTATTGCTGTGACACCATTATACCCATAAGACGATGGCAATGTCCCAGGAGTCATTTCTGTTGTCTATCGCTTTTTGTATTATATTTAAGACTCTTAGAGAACAATATAAGTGACATTTCTCGCAGATGCTAGTAGTGTATTATAGAGGCTAATGACAACTCATTTATGGGCTGTTATATGTTGTTTGGCACTTGGCTGTACCAGATTGCACTTTGATCACATTTCAACTCATTGTTATTGAATCAGGTGCTTATAAAGACATGAGATATGTGCTTACTTCATTCTTCTGATATGCACATCTGAAACATTTACGTTGATTGAAATACTAAAAAAATCACGTCTGTTTCAGGTCCTTGTTGGAACTGGTTCCAGAAGTATGAAAGTTATCAAAATTAAATCCTTTAGCGTCTATGCATTTGGCTTATGTGAGTATTTCAGCTTCAGCAAAATGCTTTTTAAATTTTAGCTTTAGTACTATTATTCTAGAAGCTGCTATATGCAAGTGTTTCCCTAGTTGCTAACCTATGTAATATCACTAATACTGGAAGTTAGTGTTATGTTCGTAATTTTCATTTATTTATTCTCGCCTGCCTTATCTTGTCTAGACGTTCACCCTGATTCCATCTGTGAGAAACTGGGCCCTAAATATGCTTCTGTTCCGGTCAATGAGCTGAACAACCGACCAGACTTTTATGAGGATCTTCTCAGGTATATTTTTTGTATTTAGACATAGATTTTGTCCCCCTGAATTGAGTCTAGCTCTGTGTTGTTTTTGTGTAGGAACCTTCAAAAGAACTTTTTCTTATGAAATTGATATATCTGTAGCAGCATGTCATGCTCCCAGTAAATTTTTAAAGAAAAAACCAAAATAACTCCCAATAAAAAGCAAATTATTTCTTTAGTGTTCTTATCCTAAAAGTGGTTATATTAATATTTTCTTGACATTTCTAGTGGAAGTATGAAAAAGTTATCTTAGATTATTTCTTCTTTTATTAAAATGTTGAATTGGTTGACAAGAAGGCGAAATCAACCTTTCCCGGGATTAAGTTTGTTTGAATCATTCTATGAAATTGTTGCAGGGAGGATATTCATATGACAGTTAGACTTGTAGTAAATTGCAACGGGCTGAAAATCAACACTGTACGCGAGTAAGTGATATTGTTTCTTCTGTATGATACAAATTTATTTGTTTATTAGATACTGTTGACTGTTGAGATATATCTTCTTATTCTTTCTTTTTTGGAAGTGACAAGAAAAACAGAATATTTGACATGTTATTTATATTGCAGTTTATCATCGCTGCCTAATATGGACTTACAGTAAACGAATACCCAATGATAATTTGAATATAGTATATTTTGAATGAGTTGAACAGCCAACCACAAATAGTAGGAATAGGGATTATGCTGATGATGATGACATAATTATTTTAACCAATATTGTAGAAATATTGGTTCTGAAATTTATAGTACTTCTTGTAGAAATAGATTAGAGGCAGAAAATATTATTATTGAATTGATAATTTAGATTGCATCATACTCTCTATATATAGGAAATGGTCATTAAACTATTTCTATGAATAACCAATGCGGGACTAAAGGAAGATAATAATAGCCTGTTAAACCTTTTGAGATATACTATCAAATATTTTTGAGGCTACTTTGTCTCTGATTTCTTAAAATGAATAAGTTTCTTAGCTTAACCAGGGCTTCTGTAAAGTTAGACTGTATCTCCATGGTTGATCAATTTTTATATGTTTCCTAACGAGAAATGCTTAGATGGTAAACATGGACGGTAACATGATAAGTATAGGCCAACTAAAATATCTTCTTCATTTTTATTTCTTTCCAGTGCTTTTGAGAAATCTCTTCGATCCCGGTTATTAAAGGTAAATATTTTATGCAGCCAAAACTTCAGTAGTTCTTTGTTTTTTATCTTTATTAACTATTCTTGCTGACTCGTGTCTTGTAATCCTGTAAGATGAATCCAAACACCGATTATTACTGCTTGAGAACGTTCGACTCGTACTTCGCTCAAGATATATCATTACCTGTGGTAATCAACCCTTATTCCTAAATTATTTCCCCCTTTTCATGTGATTGCAGACAGCTAGTTCTGACGCCTATAAAATTTGCAGGGTACGTCAATATCTTTTCGGCAAACAGCTGATGGGAAACTAATTACTGAAAGTGAGTAGGTGCTCCCTGAGGTTTTGGTTGTTTTGGTCATATACAAATGCCTAACCTTGGTATTGGTTGTTGCGTTGAATTTTCCATTTTGGTGACGTCATGTTTGTCTTTGCGCATAAAGAATTGGTGCCCTTTCAGTTTTAAGCATTTTCTATCATCTATAGCTTTTGTACCCTCGGCCGTCCTATAAGTTCTTGTATTTGTATATCTTTTGAAGCTTTTTGTATTTATTTAGACGGAATGTTTACTTTTTGCAGTTAACGGAAAACAGATTGGAGCAGTTCATAGCAAGGAATTGTGCAGTAAGTATTCCCTTGAAATTGATTTTGGTGATCCCACAATTATTTTTTCTTGATTAGTTTCTAGTCCACAGAATATCGTATCATTCCGTCATTCTTTAGAAAATTAATTACTAGAGTTCGTCTTCATTAACATGGAAAACTATGCATCACACACAAATATCCCAAAAAGTTGTTACAATACTCCATCATGAATTTAAGTAGAGTGTTGTACAAGATTTTCATGTAGAAATGAATTAATGATTGAAAATGAAACTAACGTTGAAACAGATGAATCAAATCATAAAAATACTTGCCTTAAAGAAGCTACTAATAGCCTCATCATATACCATGTTTATCGTTTTTGGGGTTGCAATAGACTTACAAATATTACAACTTACGGTATCTAAACTCGTGTTTATATGCAGAGGCTTTCTTTGACATGTACATTGGGGATGGCCCTGTATCAATGCAGGCAAAGGAAGAGATTGCTAGGAACGTTGGTGGTATCATGAGAAGATGCTGAAATTAGCTCGTGTCCCGGTCGTTCTTTCCATCATTTTTTTGGGGGAAGGAAAAGAAAGAAGTAGAGAAAATACAAAGAATTTTGGTTCATTGCAAGGAACGGATACCACTGTTATCCCTATTACGAGAGAACATTTGAAGAATATAGATGGAAACGTAGAAAGTAGATTATAAGGTGTTGTGAAAAATCGATGAATTGTATATTTCATATATAGTTTGTTATTTAGTACAATTCTTTCCTGTTCTATCAGTCAGTATAATTTTTATGTTTTTATTTATTTAGTTTGATGTAACACTAATTATCACCCGTTATCTGATAGGCTTAATACAGTTCAATCTAGTGCTGGATACTACTTGGGGTATGGTTTACTTTTCTGTACATGATTTGAAATGATATAGCACAAAATGGAGAGTGACAACGTAAAGCTTTCATACAAAACTACCTTTAACAAAAGTGTAATGGTTTCAAAGAGTGCAATGCCAATATGAAATTACAATAACAGAGAGATGTATTATACACATGAGCAAGGACAATTAAAAGAGGAGACAGTCTGAGGCCAAACACATTGGTAAATAATTGATGAAAAATAGTTTTGATGAAAACTTTCAGCTAGAGTCTAGGGAGATTAGGAGGTAGTTCCAAATCAGACTTCATTCCGTTCTTTCCGTAGCTGAGGTGATAGCCGAGGCATGCACTAAGACGTGCATAAGCCAAGATGTTTTAGTCCGATTATGTAGTTGAAGCGATACAAGAAGCCTTCTACCAGTTGAAAGAGTTTAGGCAGAAGATGCATACTTCTTCACCATGTCCAATCAGGCTTTCCAGCTTCCGTGCAAACATTGATCTCTTCCAGGTCGTAACTTTATTCCATGAGTAAACGCATATCAAAACACCAACACCTTTTTGAATAGGTATGACCTGTAACCAAGAAAGAATAAAAGGTGACAATCATTTCAGTTAACCCAATTTCAAGTGTTCATTATGCACCTTACAAACATACACTTGCAAGAATCAACAATATGGTCGATTTCAGTCTTCACTATAATTGCAATATATGCAACTCAAACCAAATTCAGAAATGGGGTCAACTTAAATGTTTGCCTCGTAAATTTTGGTCCGTCTTACAAACTCACAGGTAGACGTTAGTGCGATAAGAGTAAGTAGGGTCCTATATTGATAAGGAACAAGGAACACTTTAAATTGAAGTTTCAAAATTTATGAACTAGTTATTTTACCTCACAAAATAAAGAGGTCTGTGAATCTTCCATCGCACAACATATCAGCAGTCGAATCCGTCCCTCCTGCAAATATTCATTTGATAAAACATAGTTAGTAAATGCAGACGAAGAGGTAGAATGAACATAAGGATGTTCTAGTATGAAAAGAGTCCATTTAAGTTTTACCTGATAACTTTTTGTTAAGTCTATGAAACGGGACAAATTGGTCTCACTGTCAGTGATGATCCTTACTGCAAGAAGTAGTACGATTGGTAAATATATTGCCCTAATTAAAATATGAAAGTTAAAAGTTCAAATTCAAAAAATGACTTATATCTTTTACCTCACAAGAGCGGCTGTCAATCGTCTGAAACTGATAATTCTTCCCATTCTCGTCAATAAATGTAAATGCTTGGGATGCGAGATATTATGTTCCAGTTTTTTCCTACATCCTTCTCACAGCGTGGTCCCAAGATAGGACACCTAGCGATAACCAATTCCCGAAGTGAGGTAAGATGTTGCAATTCGTCGGGTATACACGTTAAGGAATTGCAGTCCACTATTTTCAAAATTTGGAGTGCCTTGAGTTGTGATAAGCCTTGTGGAAATGTTAAATGCGGTGAATGCTGTATCCACATAACTTTGAGGCTGGTATTGTTCTTGAAAGGGAACCTGCATCCCCATCTAAAATCAACCCCTCAAGGAGTGGAGGAAGCCACGAGATTATCAATTCTGGACAATCCCTAATGAACAACTTCCTTAGTGATTGAGATAAGATTTGGTGCGGCACTGACTTTAGCACAGGGCAATTTGAAATATACAGATCTCGAAGAAGAGGCATAACATTAATATCTTCATTCGAGGTCTCCATTACCCACTCCTCCCAATGCTTCATGTTACTTATAATAAGTTTCTTCAAGTTTGGGTAAGCTACTGTTGTTGATGACGCCTCCAAACCATTAAAGAGTCCCATCGGTGACATTGAATCTAATTCTTGCAGAATGAGAGATTCCAACTTTGCCCAAGACGGTAATACCTCCAAATTTCTGCACTCACCGATTAGTAATCGACGCAGCATAATGGATGAGGATTGGAACTCCATCCAATTAGGGAACTTGGAACCACCGTAGTACCACACTCTCAAATCCTCCAAGTTTGGATGTGGTTCAAATAACTCAATTGCACTACCATCATCATCTCTCTTCCCCTCATAATCTTCTCTGACGAACGCCAATCCCAGAGTGCGGATGTGTTCTTTACTTTTCAAGTTTATAGACTCTTTTGATCCACCTCCTCTGATATTTGTTATTCTCAGGTAACCACTGAGGTTGTTGAGATTGCTCAGTTCTCGAAGCTGACATCCTTCTTCACTCATAACAAACTTGGACAATGTTTGAAGACATCTTAGTTCCTCAATTCCTTTTGGTAAACATTCGAGGGCAAAGGTGTAATTAAGTCCAAAGTGCCTCAAGTTAACTAGTTTTCTTAGCCCTTCAGGAAGTCTACGAAGTTTCTCACAGGAAGTGAGTTTCAGCGTTTGCAAGTTTCTGAGATTACAAACGCTTTCAGGTAGTTCCACTAATTTTGTCTTCGATAAATCGAGATACCTTAGATGTATTAAACTCCCCACCTCATTTGGTAGTGTTTCAATTGCAACAGACGCCAAATCCAATGTCCTAAGACATTTCAAATGGTGTAACAACTTTATATCTAGATTGGGTCTTGGATTCGGGTATACCCATACAAAGAAAGTTCGCAAATTCTTTGCATTCAAAATAGGGGGAGGAATGAAAGAGGTATTAGATTCCCTGATCTTAAGAGATAAGTGGCGAGTTTTGGAATAGTCAAATTTTGTGTCCACGCTCTCCACAATCGAGCACTCATTGTTTGCAACAAAATTTGCAAAATCATGCATAAGATCATGCATCTTACAAGAAACACTGCCATACCAATCTATTTCCAGGTCATGGAAGAATGAGCGCGACGCCAAATCGTCAAAATACTCTCCGCCAATAATCTCCATGTCCCTTGTTTGAGTGGACCGAACAAAACCTTGTGACATCCACAGTTTCACAAGGACATCCTTGTTTAACTTATGATTTTTTACATAGATAGCACAGTATGTAAAATAATGCTTTAGGTGCGAGGGTAATGCATTGTAACTTAGCAACAAAGGTGGTAAGACGTCTTTGCTGACCTTGGGCAAGTCCCATAAGTCGCTTGCCAAGACATCTTGCCAATCTTTAATCGTTCTTTTATGGGGCATGAGACTTCCCAAAGTTTTTGCATAAAGAGGTACACCTTTGCATTTGTTTGAGATTTTTTTACCTATACTTTCCAACCTATGGCAATCTTCTTCTCCCCTCCCGTGAAAAGCAAGACGCTTAAACAGCAACCAACAATCATGATCATCTAATATTGCCAGATCATGTTTGTAGGTTGAGCCTACGGTCACTGCAACAACATCACTGCGTGTAGTAACTACGACTCGACTTCCTTTTGCACCAAGATCAAGGGCACATTTTATTTGGTCCCAAATCGCTTTATCCTCAGTCCACGCATCATCCAAGACAAGAAAAATTTTATTGCCTTCGATAGATTTGCATAACTGTTGATGAAGTGTTTCCCATTGTGTAACGGTTGGGTCGACACTGTCACCAAGAGCTTCAATTATATTTTCGGCAATCTTTTTAACGTCAAAGGGATCCGAAACACACACCCATATTTTCTTCTCAAAGTGATTCATCACCTCAGCATCATTGATGACAATTTGTGCGAGAGCTGTCTTCCCAAGGCCCCCCATTCCTACGATAGACATGACGGGGACACCCATTTGTTCTTGACTACTCTCACTTAATAACTTGCTAATTATAGTCTCTTTATCCTGATCCCGGCCGCATATCTCTGATTTATTGATCATAGAGATAGTATCTAGTCTTACAATAGGATCCTCGATTATTGTGACCGAATTAAAACCATATTTATCTTTCTCAATAGAGATCACGTCTAGCCTTTCTCTTAACTCTTTCATCTTACGACCAATGTCATGGTGCAAGCTAAGTTTATTGAAACAAGAGCAAGGAGATAAAAAACACGATACCTTTTTCTTGCTACTACTAGAGCCAGCATTGTCATCATCCCCATCGATTTGAGATTTGAGAATTCTCGTGTGCCATTCCTCTAGCAAGTCCTCAATATCGTACGCTAAATCTTTGAGCTCTCCTAGCCAAACCTTCACAGACTCGTCCTTGACTTGTTGATTCTCCGCATCATTTAATACAGCATGGATCTTCTTAAACGTGGCAGCGAGCTTTTTAACTTCTCCACGGGCACCAGCAACAAGCCCCACCTCCTCTTTGAGATTTTCAAGGAGGAAGGAAGCCAATTGTTCCACCACAACGGAAACAAGTGCATCAGCCATAGTTGATTGATTGTAGTAGTAAGAGATAAAAATAAGGATTCAAGAAGAGATATTGCTGTTTTGATTAAGAGATGTATACTCTGCTCTTATTGACATACAAAGTAAACGCTCATTGAGTAAAATAATATGTGCAGAGTTGTTATGGCTTGTAGACCGTAAATAATATGCAATGCGGAGTCGTCTCTTCCTATCAGATGCATTTTAAACTCTCATCTATGTTAAGTCGTTATGGAAATAATTAATCAAATATACATATATTAATTTTTCTTCCATTTGTTGATGAGAAGGACATGTGATCAAACTTATTTGATTCTTTCTATAATTTTACAGTTAGTGCAGGTGCAACACGAAAGAGTTATCTTTTCAATATAGACCATCATCGTCCACGAATTATCCTAACCATATATTTTTTTCCCTTCGTATGGTTGTTTGGATCCATGAATATGATGCAATGCAAATTCATCAATAACTTGAAACTAGCCAAATTATAGGTCCGCCAGCTAAGCTAATTACGCACATCCGCAAATGGTTGGTGAGTTCCTTTAGTTTTCGTCGAAAGAGTCACTTCGTTTGTCCATAAAGGTAGATAGAATTTAACATCACATGCATATGGTTATAGTATACGAGGAATACCAAAGCTGAGCTGTTATTATGGAATAAATTAGCTAACAAATTAGACTGATTGATATCTCTTGTTCAATTGATTGAATGATTTATCTGTGAATGCTCAATTGATTGGTTTGAGAAGTAGACTGATTGATATCTCTTGTTCGACTTGAATGCATGGTGGTTTGCAATTTCAAGTTGAGCATTGAAAAATAAGGATCCATTTGTACGTAAGTTATTATATAAACAGTATATGAAGGTCTCTTTTAATTCACTAGTAGCTATGAGCCCGTGCTAAGCACGGCAAATATTAATGACACCGAATAGACTACGAAGCGCATAAGGTTTGATGCACATGACATATTATCTAGTGTTAATCAGGTGCTACTTGCAATTTCTATTTACCGAGTTAATTTTAGCTCTAACAATTCGTTTCATCGTCATAATGCAAAAAAATAATCGATAGTTATTATAAATCAAGCCATAAACATTGAATTAAAATCAGGGGCCTCGACAAATACATCTTTAGACAGTGTTCGGCACAGTAAGATTGTAGACCACTTGAGCATACTTACCTCAGCTTGACTTGTTCTATCTGAACTATAAATTGTTTTGTAACCTTAGATATTAGAAACCAACTAAGCACCCAAATAATTAGGCATGTTTTTCATCATTAGGTGGAAAGATTATCAATCGTCGCCATCAAAAGATTCTGAACAAACAGACGACAATATCATATACAAATTCCATTTCCCAAGCATTCTTCCATTTAAGCATCAACACCCTTTCCTTCATTATGAAGAGTGTTGAAATAAGGTTAATCTTTAATAAGGGTGAACATAATTTTCAAATGGCAAAACAAAAAGAATATATAAGAATGGATTTTCTCCTTACCATTCAAATGAGAATGGAAAAGATACATAACCCCAGTTGAGTAAAACAAACCTTTTTTCCCTTACCTCGTGAATTGATCGAACTAAGCTGAGATCTATCATTCTAGATGTTCAAGTTTTGGCTTTCCATTATGGAAAAAATCCCAGAACATGGGTTATCAAGATTCATGTAGGATAACAATGAATTCAGAACTATTCCACTGTAGACATTACCCCGTACTGAAGCCCATTTTTGCATAACGTCTTTATGGCTGATTCCAGCCAACTATTCAAAGTGAAAAAAATCCACTCGCAAACATTCTGCCCATGGATCAGGACCATAATGGCCAAATGACCAGACTTAGTCGTATTTTAGTTATCAGCTATACTTATATTTCACATCATCAATGTATCTATAATCATAGGTGTAAATCATTAAGTTACTACTAACCATATATAAATCTAGAAAATACAATGATTATGTGTGTACAATGATCAATACGTTTTCTTATCAAACCAACTAATAAAATACATTTTCTTACCAAACAAACTAATAAAACCAATCCATCCATGAAGTCATCCTCTCGGCCATTGCTCGGGACATTTGAGGCTTCCAAGCTCGAAATTTTCTGTTGCAACAACCATCTATTCAGAACTTTAGGAAAAAATACACAATGTTTATAGAATTAAACCTAAACATAATGCAACCGAACAAATAATGACTGAGAAAGCTTAACTATGTACCTGCTACCAACACATAAAATACAACCAAAACTAACACAAACCTCTACATCATTGTGAAGGTCACAATAGGCAAGCTAAACAAATTACAATACATAGATGTATCCATTTTATACTCTTTAAACATTAAGAATCCCGTACTATTTTTACTCCAGTAACTTCATTCATCAAGGATTCCAAGCATCAACAAATTCACTTACTCATGTATCAACCTCAAAAAACTTTCTTTTAGTGATTATCTAAAGTATTTGTATCAAATTTGCTGGAGAGAAAACTTGTGCGCAAACTGATGTAGTAGGAGAACCCGAGCGTGCCGTGGTAGCTGAGCCTAGCCTCACAGGAGATGCAGCTTATCAGCCTTAGTGGAAGTGTTGCACATATGAAGCTCTCAGGGAGTCACCCTTATCGGGCAAAATGATGAAAGCGTCGTGATAAACCGGTAATAAAAAGAAATTACAATTGATAAATAACTTACATTGATTTCCCAAGATTATCCAATAAAATAATACCAAATTAGCTACAATGGTTCCCAGAGAGTAAAAGATGACTCTAAACTCTTCTTTTCTATCTATTTATCTCCTAACAAAAAGTCTTATTCTCACTCAACAACTCTTCATTTTCTGAAGATCTTTTAGCTAGGCTTGACTACCAAGTCTTCAAGGAGCTCCAACAGCTCTTGTAACCTTCTCTTCACTAGGTCATCTCCAGCAGCATCCTTTAACTTGTAAAAGTTGGGTTTTCAGACCGGGCTTGGTTGCAATTGTCATATTACCTGTAATAGTCAAACATACTTCAATTAGGCCCATGAAACATAAAATAAGTTCTTAGATAATGTAAATTGAATGACAAAAATAGGCATTTTTCATGCCTATCACGTCGTAATCAAGGTTTTTAACACTTAACAACAACATTGCACTTTGTAAATGACTCCGAGTTGTCTCATGCTTATAGAAGTACTTCACATCCACTTTGCCTTAAATGAAGCAATGGCCTATGTGAAGTGAGGGCTGTAGAATATTTGAAGCGAAGTAATATCCACTCCAAAATCAACTGTTAAAAGCAATGAATAAACTTCTGATCATAGTTGTAATCAGTGGCAAACACACCTGAAACAATTTGTAGAACATCAATATTTAAACATCCCTCACTTACATCTAAAATGGAAAAAATCCATAGACAAAATTAATCAATAATCAATAGCTAAACTCCATAAAAAAATCCCATCACAACAAAACAAAAAACCTGAATTTATTAAACCCTTCAAGCAAATTCTACATACTTAACCATCACAACCTGCCCTTTTTTAGAGTACGGAACCAAATACTGGTATAGGCTAGTTTTTTACTTTTATATATCTTTTGTATCACAAATCTAAAAAACTCAAAGATTGCTCGAGGAGCCATCCATGCTTATTTGCATGGACATAGTATTTGCTTGTCCATTGTCGCTAATGGGGAAAGGGGTAAAAGAGTTTCCCTACTTTACATTCTCGATAAGGATCCAAACGTGCTCTCTAATCCAAGTAAAAGCCAAGACCATAACTTAGTTTATGGATAAAGAAAACTTAAGAGCAGAGTGACGGTGTTAAAATATCTTCTAATTTAAAACTTTAGTTTTAATTTTGTAAGAACCCAATCTCCATTTGAAAGTTGAAACACATAAAAGACAACATTAGGGAAAACTTTTAACAGGCCAAGTCTGATTACATCAAAACCAAAACAATCCAGTTGGAACTTACGACCTGCAATTTATATCATCATAGATATCAACCTATTACCCATAGACATCAACCTAAACATGTGTTGTTTTCAAACTCCCACCTATGCTCGAGAAAACAAAATCTCCAGTGTTTATATTAATATTTTGTTGACATTTCTAGTGGAAGTATGAAAAACTTATCTTAGATTATTTCCTCTTTAATTAAAATGTTGAATTGGTTGATAAGAAGGCGAAATCAACCTTTCCCGGGATTAAGTTTGTTTGAATCATTCTATGAAATTGTTGCAGGGAGGATATTCATATGACAATTAGACTTGTAGTAAATTGTACGCGAGTAAGTGGTATTATTTTTTCTGTATGATACAAATTTATTTGTTTATTAGATACTGTTGACTGTTGAGATATATCTTCTTATTCTTTATTTTTTGGAAGTGACAAGAAAAACAGAATATTTGACATGTTATTTATATTGCAGTTTATCATCGCTGCCTAATATGGACTTACAGTAAACAAATACCCAATGATAATTTGAATATAGTATATTTTGAATGAGTTGAACAGCCAACCACAAATAGTAGGAATAGGGATTATGCTGATGATGATGACATAATTAATTTCACCAATATTGTAGAAATATTGGTTCTGAAATTTATAGTATTTCTTGTGGAAATGAATTAGAGGCAAAAAATATTATTATTAAATTAATAATTTAGATTGCATCATAGTCTTTATATATAGAAAATGGTCATTAAACTATTTCTATGAATAACCAATGCGGGACTAAAGGAAGATAATAATAGCCTCTTAACACCTTTTGAGATATACTATCAAATATTTTTGAGGCTACTTGGTCTCTGATTTCTTAAAATGAAAAAGTTTCTTAGCTTAACCAGGGCTTCTGTAAAGTTAGACTGTATCTCCATGGTTGATCAATTTTTATATGTTTCCTAACGAGAAATGCTTAGATGGTAAACATGGACGGTAACATGATAAGTATAGGCCAACTAAAATATCTTCTTCATTTTTATTTCTTTCCAGTGTTTTTGAGAAATCTCTTCGATCCCGGTTATTAAAGGTAAATATTTTATGCAGCCAAAACTTCAGAAGTTCTTTGTTTTTTCTCTTTATTAACTACTCTTGCTGACTCGTGTCTTGTAATCCTGTAAGATGAATCCAAACACCGATTATTACTGCTTGAGAACGTTCGACTCGTACTTCGCTCAAGATATATCATTACCTGTGGTAATCAACCCTTATTCCTAAATTATTTCCCCCTTTTCATGTGATTGCAGACAGCTAGTTCTGACGCCTATAAAATTTGCAGGGTACGTCAATATCTTTTCGGCAAACAGCTGATGGGAAACTAATTACTGAAAGTGAATAGGTGCTCCCTGAGGTTTTGGTTGTTTTGGTCATATACAAATGCCTAACCTTGGTATTGGTTGTTGCGTTGAATTTTCCATTTTGGTGACATCATGTTTGTCTTTGTGCATAAAGAATTGGTGCCTCTTCAGTTTTGAGCATTTTCTATCATCTATAGCTTTTGTACCCTGGGCCGTCCTATAAGTTCTTGCATCTGAATATCTTTTGAAGCTTCTTGTATTTATTTAGACGGAATGTTTACTTTTTGCAGTTAACGGAAAACAGATTGGAGCAGTTCATAGCAAGGAATTGTGCAGTAAGTATTCCCTTGAAATTGATTTTGGTGATCCCACAATTATTTTTTCTTGATTAGTTTCTAGTCCACAGAATATCGTATCATTCCGTCATTCTTTAGAAAATTAATTACTAGAGTTCGTCTTCATTAACATGGAGAACTATGCAACACACACAAATATCCCAAAAAGTTGTTACAATACTCCATCTTGAATTTAAGTAGAGTGTTGTACAAGATTTTCATGTAGAAATGAATTAATGATTGAAAATGAAACTAACGTTGAAACAGATGAATCAAATCATAAAAATACTTGCCTTAAAGAAGCTACTAATAGCCTCATCATATACCATGTTTATCGTTTTTGGGGTTGCAATAGACTTACAAATATTACAACTTACGGTATCTAAACTCGTGTTTATATGCAGAGGCTTTCTTTGACATGTACATTGGGGATGGCCCTGTATCAATGCAGGCAAAGGAAGAGATTGCTAGGAACGTTGGTGGTATCATGAGAAGATGCTGAAATTAGCTCGTGGCCCGGTCGTTCTTTCCATCATTTTTTTGGGGGAAGGAAAAGAAAGAAGTAGAGAAAATACAAAGAATTTTGGTTCATTTCAAGGAACGGATTCCACTGTTATCCCTATTACGAGAGAACATTTGAAGAATATAGATGGAAATGTAGAAAGTAGATTATAAGGTGTTGTGAAAAATCGATGAATTGTATATTTCATATATAGTTTGCTATTAAGTACAATTATTTCCTGTTCTATCAGTCAGTATAATTTTTATGTTTTTATTTATTTGTTTGATGTAACACTAATTATGACCCGTTATCTGATAGGCTTAATACAGTTCAATCTAGTGCTGGATACTACTTTGGGTATGGTTTACTTTTCTGTACATGATTTGAAATGGTATAGCACAAAATGCAGAAAAAAAAAACTTGCAATGTAATGGAGAGTGACAACGTAAAGCTTTCATACAAAACTACCTTTAACAAAAGTGTAATGGTTTCAAAGAGTGCAATGCCAATATGAAATTACAATAACAGAGAGATGTATTATACACATGAGCAAGGACAATTAAAAGAGGAGACAGTCTGAGGCCAAACACATTGGTAAAAAATTGATGAAAAATAGCTTTGATGAAAATTTTCAGCTAGAGTATAGGGAGATTAGGAGGTAGTTCCAAATCAGACTTCATTCCGTTCTTTCCGTAGCTGAGGTGATAGCCGAGGCATGCACTAAGACGTGCATAAGCCAAGATGTTTTAGTCCGATTATGTAGTTGAAGCGATACAAGAAGCCTTCTACCAGTTGAAAGAGTTTAGGCAGAAGATGCATACTTCTTCACCATGTCCAATCAGGCTTTCCAGTTTCCGTAAAAACATTGATATCTTCCAGTTCGTAACTTAATTCCATGAGTAAACGCATATCAAAACACCAACACCTTTTTGAATATGTATGACCTGTAACCAAGAAAGAATAAAAGGTGACAATCATTTCAGTTAACCCAATTTCAAGTGTTCATTATGCACCTTACAAACATACACTAGCAAGAATCAACAATATGGTCGATTTCAGTCGTCACTATAATTGCCATATATGCAACTCAAACCAAATTCAGAAATGGGGTGAACTTAAATGTTTGCCTCGTAAATTTTGGTCCGTCTTACAAACTCACAGGTAGACGTTAGTGCGATGAGAGTAAGTAGGGTCCTATATTGATAAGGAACAAGGAACACTTTAAATTGAAGTTTCAAAATTATGAACTAGTTATTTTACCTCACAAAATAAAGGGGTCTGTGAATCTTCGTGTGCAATTGACCCTCATTGTATCATTGTCTAACAGTAATCTCAAAGTTGGGGATGCGGGATATGATGCCAATGCCGTCGCCTACTTTTATCGCACAACAAATCAGCAGTCGAATCCATCCCTCCTGCAAATATTCATTTGATAAAACATAGTTAGTAAATGCAGACGAAGAGGTAGCATGAACATAAGGATGTTCTAGTATGAAAAGAGTCCATTTAAGTTTTACCTGATAAGTTTTGGTTCAGTCTATGAAACGGGACAAATTGGTCTCACTGTCAGTGATGATCCTTACTGCAAGAAGTAGTACGATTGGTAAATATATTGCCCTAATTAAAACATGAAAGTTAAAAGTTCAATTTCAAAAAATGACTTATATCTTTTACCTCACAAGAGCGGCTGTCAATCGTCTGAAACTGATAATTCTTCCCATTCTCGTCAAGAAATGTAAATGCTTGGGATGCGAGACATTATGCTCCAGTCCTTTCCTACGTCCTTCTCGCAGCGTGGTCCCAAGATAGGACATCGAGTAATATACAATTCCCGAAGTGAGGTAAGATGTTGCAATTCCTCGGAAATACACGTTAAGGAATTGCAGTCCACTATTTTCAAAGTTTGAAGTGCCTTGAGTTGTGATAAGCCTTGTGGAAGTGTTGAATGCGGTGAATTCTGGATATACATAACTTTGAGGCTGGTATTGTCATTGAAGGGCACTGATCTTGAGAGGGAACCTGCATCCCCATCTAAAATCAACTCCTCAAGTAGTGGAGGAAGGCATGAGATTGCCAATTCTGGACAATCCTTAATGAACAACTTCCTTACTGATTGAGATAAGATTTGGTGCGGCACTAACTTTAGTATAGGGCAATCATAAATATGCAGATCTCGAAGACGAGGCATAACAGTAATATTTTTACTCGAGATCTCCATTACCCACTCCTCCCAATGCTTCATGTCCATTATAATAAGTTTCTTCAAGTTTGGGTAAGCTACTGTTGTTGATGACGCCTCCAAACCATTAAAGAGTCCCATGGGTGACATTGAATCTAATCCTTCTAGATAGAGATATTGAAGAGATTCCAAAGGCGGTAATATCTCCAAATTTCTGCACTCACTGATTTGTAATCGACGCAGCATAATGGATGAGGATTGGAACTCCATCCAATTAGGGAACTTGGAACCACCGTAGTACCACACTACCAACTCCTCCAAGTTTGGATGTGGTTCAAATAACTCAATTGCACTACCATCATCATCTCTCTTCCCCTCATAATCTTCTTTGACGAACTCCAATGCCAGAGTGCAGATGTGTTCTTTACTTTTCAAGTTTATAGACTCTTTTGATCCACCTCCTCTGATTTTTGCTATTGCTAGGGAACCACGGAGGTTGTTGAGATTGCTTAGTTCCCGAAGCTGACAACCTTCTTCACTCATAACGAACTTGCTCAACGTTTGAAGACATCTTAGTTCCTCAATTCCTTTTGGTAAACATTCGAGGGCATCAGTGTAATTAAGCTCAAGGTGCCTCAAGTTAACTAGTTTTCTTAGCCCTTCAGGAAGTCTACGGAGATTTTTACAGGAAGTGAGTTTCAGCGTTTGCAAGTTTCTGAGATTACAAACGCTTTCAGGTAGTTCCACTAATTTTGTCTTCGATAAATCGAGATACCTTAGATGTATTAAACTCCCCACCTCATTTGGTAGTGTTTCAATTGCAACATACGACAAATCCACGGTCCTAAGACATGTCAAATGGTGTAACAACTTTATATCTAGATTGGGTCTTGGATTCGGGTACACCCATACAAAGAAAGTTCGCAAATTCTTTGCATTCAAAATAGGGGGAGGAATGAAAGAGTCATTAGATTTCCTGATCTCAAGAGTTAAATGGCGGGTTTTGGAATAGTCGAATTTGGTGTCCACGCTCTCCACAATCGAGCACTCATTGTTTGCAACAAAATTTGCAAAATCATGCATAAGATCATGCATCTTACAAGATACATCGCCATTCTCATCGATTTTCAGGTCTTGGAAGAATGAGCGCGACGTCAAATCGTCAAAATACTCTCCGCCAATAATTTCCATGTCCCTTGTTTGAGTGGACCGAACAAAACCTTGTGACATCCACAGCTTCACAAGTACATCCTTGCTGAACATATGATCTTTTACATATACGACACAGTATGTAAAACAGCACTTTAGGTGCGAGGGTAAAGCATTGTAACTTAGCAACAAAGGTGGTAAGACGTCTTTGCTGACCGTGGGCAAGTCCCATAAGTCGCTTGTCAAGACATCTTGCCAATCTTTCATCGTTCTTTTATGGGGCATGAGACTTCCCAAAGTTTTTGCATAAAGAGGTACACCTTTGCATTTGTTTGAGATATTTTTACCTATACTTTCCAACCTATGGCAGTCTTCTTCTCCCCTCCCGTGAAAAGCAAGACGCTTAAACAGCAACCAACAATCATGATCATCTAATATTGCTAGGGGTATACACGCTAAGGAATTGCAGTCCAATATTTTCAAAGTTTGGAGTGCCTTGAGTTGTGATAAGCCTTGTGGAAGTGTTGAATGCGGCAAATTCTGGATATACATAACTTTGAGGCTGGTATTGTTCTTGAAGTGCAACGATCTTGAGAGGGAACCTGCATCCCCATCTGAAATCAACTCCTCAAGTAGTGGAGGAAGGCATGAGATTGCCAATTTTGGACAATCCTTAATGAACAACTTCCTTAGTGATTGAGATAAGATTTGGTGCGGTACTGACTTTAGTATAGGGCAATCATAAATATACAGATCTCGAAGAAGAGGCATAACATTAATATCTTCACTCGAGGTCTCCATTACCCACTCCTCCCAATGCTTCATGTCCTCTATAGCAAGTTCCTTCAAGTTTGGGTAAGCTACTGTTGTTGATGACGCCTCCAAACCATTAAAGAGTCCCATGGGTGACATTGAATCTAATCCTGTAAGAAGGAGACATTGAAGCGATTCCAAATTTGCCCAAGGCGGTAATATCTCCAAATTTCTGCACTCAGTGATTTGTAATCGACACAGCATAATGGATGAGGATTGAAACTCCATCAAATTAGGGAACTTGGAACCACCGTAGTACCACACTACTAACACCTCCAAGTTTGGATGTGGTTCAAATAACTCAATTGCACTACCATCATCATCTTTCTTCCCCTCATAATCTTCTTTGACGAAGTCTAATTGCAGTTTGCGGATGTGTTCTTTACTTTTCAAGTTTTTAGACTCTTTTGATCCACCTCCTCTGATATTTGTTATTGTCAGGGAACCACAGAGGTTGTTGAGATTGCTTAGTTCCCGAAGCTGACAACCTTCTTCACTCATAACAAACATGGACAATGTTTGAAGACATCTTAGTTCCTCAATTCCTTTTGGTAAACATTCGAGGGCAGCAGTGTAAAGAAGTTCAAGGTGCCTCAAGTTAACTAGTTTTCTTAGCCCTTCAGGAAGTCTACGGAGATTTTTACAGGAAGTGAGTTTCAGCGTTTGCAAGTTTCTGAGATTACAAACGCTTTCAGGAAGTTCCACTAATTTTGTCTTCGATAAATCGAGATACCTTAGATGTATTAAACTCCCCACCTCATTTGGTAGTGTTTCAATTGCAACACGAGCCAAATTCACGGTCCTAAGACATGTCAAATGGTGTAACAACTTTATATCTAGATTGGGTCTTGGATTCGGGTATGGATATACAAAGAAAGTTCGCAAATTCTTTGCATTCAAAATACGGGGAGGAATGAAAGAGTCATTAGATTCCCTGATCTCAAGAGATAAGTGGTGAGTTTTGGAATAGTCGAATTTGGTGTCCACGCTCTCCACAATCGAGCACTCATTGTTTGCAACAAAATTTGCAAAATCATGCATAAGATCATGCACCTTACAAGAAATATCACCATCCTCATCAATTTTCAGGTCTTGGAAGAATGAGCGCGACGCCAAATCGTCAAAATACTCGCCGCCAATAATCCCCATGTCCCTTGTTTGAGTGGACCGAATAAAACCTTGTGACATCCACAGCTTCACAAGTTCATCCTTGCTGAACATATGATCTTTTACATATACGACACAGTATGTAAAACAGCGCTTTAGGTGCGAGGGTAAAGCATTGTAACTTAGCAACAAAGGTGGTAAGACGTCTTTGCTGACCTTGGGCAAGTCCCATAAGTCGCTTGTCAAGACATCTTGCCAATCTTTCATCGTTCTTTTATGTGGCATGAGACTTCCCAAAGTTTTTGCATAAAGAGGTACACCTTTGCATTTGTTTGAGATTTTTTTACCTATACTTTCCAACCTATGGCAGTCTTCTTCTCCCCTCCCGTGAAAAGCAAGACGCCTAAACAGCAACCAACAATCATGATCATCTAATATTGCCAGATCATGTTTGTAGGTTGAGCCTACGGTCACTGCAACAACATCACTGCGTGTAGTAACTACGACTCGACTTCCTTTTGCACCAAGATCAAGGGCATATTTTATTTGGTCCCAAATCTTTTTATCCTCAGTCCACGCATCATCCAAGACAAGAAGAATTTTCTTGCCTTGGATAGATTTGCATAACTGTTGATGAAGAGTTTCCCAAGAAGTAACAGTTGGGACACTGTCACCAAGAGCTTCAATTATTTTTTCGGCAATCTTTTTAACGTCAAAGGGATCCGAGACACACACCCATATTTTCTTCTCAAAGTGATTCGTCACCTCAGCATCATTGATGACAATTTGTGCGAGAGCTGTCTTCCCAAGGCCCCCCATTCCTACGATAGAAATGACGGGGACACCCATTTGTTCTTGACTACTCTCACTTAATAACTTGCTAATTATAGTCTCTTTATCCTGATCCCGGCCGCATATCTCTGATTTATTGATCATAGAGATAGTATCTAGTCTTACAATGGGATCCTCGATTATTGTGACCGAATTAAAACCATATTTATTTTTCTCACTAGCGATCACGTCTAGCCTTTCTCTTAACTCTTTCATCTTTCGACCTATGTCATGGTGCAAACTAAGTTTATTGAAACATGAGCAAGGAGATAAAAAGTAGGACGATACCTTTTTCTTGCTACTACTAGAGCCAGCATTGTCATCAACGCCATCCATCTGCGACTTGAGGATTCTCGTGTGCCATTCCTCTAGCAAGTCCTCAATCTCGTATGCTACATCTTTGAGCTCTCCTAACCACACCTTCACAGACTCTTTCGCCACAACCTTCAAGGACGCCAATTCTTTCACCACAACGGAAACAAGTGCATCGGCCATAGTTGATTGATTGTAGAAGTAGTGAGAGATAAGAATAAGGATTCAAGAAGAGATATTGCTGTTTTGATTAAGAGATGTATACTCTGCTCTTATTGACATACAAAGTAAACGCTCATTGAGTAAAATAATATGTGCAGAGTTGTTTTGGTCGAAAGAGTCACTTTGGTTGTCCAAACTGAGCTGTTATGGAATAAATTAGCTACAACATACTAATAATTTTTTCTTATAATGTGAAGGACATCTGACCTAAAATGTTTGATTCTTTCTAACTGTGACATCAATTAAGTAGAATACAAATCTTTTCTTTGAGTAGACTTGTTCCGTTCACATCTAGTGCAGGGCGCACCCATCCTAGCTCATTGTATACTTCCAATATCGTCCCGATATTTATCCTAACCGTTGATTAAGTGTGACATTGCAAATGTGATTACTTAAACCAAAATACAGCAAATTTAATTTCATCAACAAACAAAATTTGAAAGATAAAAAAAGAAGAAACAGATACCTAAAATTTTACCTCCACGAGAATCCTTGGGTCACATACAAGTAAGCCTTCTGAAAAAGGCCAAACACATTGCTAAATTTAATTTCATGCTGCATTTTTTGAGAATCAATGGGATCAAAAATTGGAATTGTATATGCTATTTAAAGGCCAAACACATTGCTAAATTTTTTGATGAAATGGAATTGAGCAATGAACCAAATGATTTGGCAACTATCATAATATCCCAAATGATTCAGCAATAATGAGAAAACAAACTACGAAAATATGCCAAATGATTCGGCAATTCTTAAAATACAAAACATGCTAAATGATTCGGCATTTCTGAAAAAACCAAAAGATCAAAATATGCCAAATCATACGGATGTTCAGATAAAACATAATACAATAATTTCCCAGATAATTGGGCAAATCTGGTAAAACCAAAACAAGCCAAATAATTCAGCAATACTGAAAAAAATAATGTTTCCATATATGCCAAATGATTCGGCAATACCGAAAAAAATAATGTTTCCATATATGCCAAATGATTTGGCAGGTCTTAAAAATCTAAAATTTATCCAAATGATTCGGCAATACTCAAAAAATAAACTATCAAAATTTATCAACTTGGATGGATTGGTTTGCAATTTCAGGTTGAGCATTGAAAAATAAGGATCCATTTGCAAGTAAGTTATTATATAAACAGTTTTTAATGGATTAGTACTCATCTCTTTTTTCATTAATTTGGTCACACCGCAGTTGCCTTTCTTCAATAAATACAAATACTATTCACACTTAAAGCCTAAATATTTTCTAAACATAACGGTCTAGCATGTGCCTAAGTGCTCGTTACAAACTAACAATACAATAATATATTGGGAGATAAAAGTCTTAGAATAGCCTTTTAAGATGAAATAGCTAATTCTATCTCATACTTCTTCATGATGTGAGTGCTGTCTTTGTAACTATTCTCACTGGTTCCTTCAGTTGTTTGCGAGCATACAGCTAAGCCAATACCGGAAGAGATCAAATGCTGAAATGGGTTAGGGGGAGTTGTGACTTCCACCGATCCCTCTAGCATCTGCACCACTCTGATCATTGAAGGTCTTGCTTCGGGAAAATACTGAACACACCACAAAGCAACTGTGCATAATAAGCTTGCCTTTGTTATGTCCTCGTCTTTAACCCCATTGAACCCCATAAAGTCACATAATTCTCCCCTTTCCAACTTCTCCCAAACTCTTATCGGTAGCCATTGTTGGCTTTCACTCATAGTGATGTCCAGGTTCTTCTTTCCCAATGCAATTTCAAACAACATCATGCCATAGCTGTAAACATCGCATTTGTAGGTTATAGGAAATGGCATCCATAGTTCAGGTGCAGCATAGCCGGGTGTCCCTCTACCGCCCGACATTGTCACATGAGTTCTATCTCTGTCACAAAGCTTAGCTAATCCGAAATCTGCAACCTTGGCAGAGAAATTTGAGTCGAGAAGAACATTCCCTGGCTTTATATCATAGTGGATTATAATGTCTTCACAGCTGTGGTGCAAATATTCAAGGCCCTTTGCTGCTCCTATCGCAATTTTGTGCAACTTCTCCCACTCGATACTTTTGTTTTTATAAAACAGTATGCTATCCAGTGATCCATTCTCCATGTACTCGTATACTAATGCTTTCAAGTTGGCATCAAAGCAGAATCCATAGAGTCTGACTAAATTCTTATGATATGTTCTTCCAATAGTTCTCACTTCTGCCATGAATTGTTCTTTTACTTCTTCTGTTGCACTGCTGTTAAGTACCTGTTGATAACACATTTGATCTCAACCGAAGAAAGAAGAAGAAAAGTACATTTCCATAGATTGCATTTAAATTGGGCATTGAATTTTTCAGTAGTTTTATGTGAAGGGTAATGACCTACATTACCTTCACGGCTAGTTCCACTCCATTCGGATACTTTCCTTTGTACACAATTCCAAAACCACCAGAACCCAGTTTCCTAGAGTATTTCCCAGTGAAGCTCTCAAGTTGCTGAGGCGAAAACCGGATCGGTTTCTCCTTTGCCATATCGTCAAGAAACCTCTCCACGGTCTGTGCATAAATAGTTATGGTTTGTGTTTGATCATCAGTTGTTGACTGACCTTCCTGGCAGCAGATCCATTTCACAAAGTCGCAGAAAAGAGCTACTATCATAATCACTGCAATTGGACTAGGAAAAGTTTAGAACTACGACACTTGATACAGAAAATATTCCTATTTCGGTAAAATCATGAAGATGATGATGATATTACTGAGTCAATTTGGCATATTTGACGGAATAACACGATAGATGTGTTGTTCCAGGGTTTTTATTTATTGTTCTTTTGGAAGGCCAACCATTTTGGAGATCGGTAACTCATAATTAAGCGTACCTATGGAAGGGCACAAAGTTCTATGGAAACTAAATCCCAATGGTACCAGTAGGGTTGTTTTAGCTTCAAATCAACAATTGTAGACTGTGAATTATATGAACTTGGTGAAGGTAGAATTGGATTAACTCATAATGGTATTGGTGTAGAATTTCTCTCGAAATATGGGTGCAGTCTTAAACAGTGAGATATAGCAGTATACTAGTTGAAAGACTTGAGCCTAGTGATAGTCGAGGATCAGCACAACTTAATAAGCTGCTATAGCGTGTACTGTGCACCTTATTCAAGCAGAGCCCTTTCAGAATAAATAAATAAATAAATAAAGGCTAAAAAATAACATAAGATGGGGCCAACATTGGTGCGCCTAGAATCGGCTAGACTCAAAAATCTCCAACACAGCCTCATATCCGAGCTCAAAACCCTGGATTAAAAGAGTGATACGCCTGAGATCTAGGCCCGAGACTGTCTAAATCATCTAGGTAAACCATGGAGTCTAAAAACCGACGTGAAATTCATTAGAACCCCTTAATCCCCAAAATGATCAGGCTGTCCTAGAGGTTGTCTTACAGTAGAATACATCAAAATCAAAATCAAAACTCGGTAGCAAACCAACTGAAAGAACTAATGCACAAAACCGAAAGGTAATAATATATATATAACGAAAATATTAGTTAGAATCATAGCTTACCGATTACGATTACCACTACGATGAAAGTGATCAGGAAGGCTGAAGACATCTCACACAGTTCAGGGATGAGGTTTGAAAGATAGACAGGACCGTGCAAATATTTTTGAGATATATGAGGTAAAGATCAAATTAAGGCTCAAATGTTTCGGGACCGCACTTGAAGCTGACTTGCCTATTAGTAAAAACAAAGTCAAGTTTCCAGGCAGAGACATCTCAATCATAATTTCCTTTCGGAAACTCAAACCGAAATTTCCAGGCAGTGTATACAAGATTTTCAGGCCTGGCTTGTTATCAGTGAATTGTTATCTATACTCAGCTGTGACTTGTGATGCAAATATTCGCCTTTGGCTGTTTCCAATTGCAACTTCTCCCACTTGATACTTTTGGTCTTCTGAAATAGTATGTTGGTCTAGTGATCCATTCTCCATATACTCCTTTTGTTTCCAATTGTTATTTATACTAGTGCCTTATGTTAGTGTCAAAGCACAAGCATGACTAAATTCTTATGATAAAATCTTCAGATAGTGCTCACTTCTACTATGAATTGCTCTTTTACTTCTTTCATTGCATTGTTGTTGAGTAAATACGTTGATCGCAACCTAAAAATAATGACCTACGGTACTTAACTCCTAGTTGCACTCTATTCGGAAATTTCTTCAATTATTTGGGGATTAATTAAGGGGTTTACTTGGAATCTTGGATGGAAACTTCTTCTTTTTCTTTCTTTTTATCGATAAACAGGGATTGACTTGCCGTATAATTTGTCACCACTCACTTGACTACTCTACTGGGCCAAGCGAACGGTAGTCCCCTCTACTAGAAACCACAATGATATCCAAACGAATCAGTAGGCAACAATAGAAACGTGAAAATTTGTGACTAGTAGTCATACTAGGAACCACGATGATACCCAACTAGTTTAAAACTAAAATGGTAAGGCATCGATATATATATATATATACATATATAAAAGTGGCAACTTGGCTATGCTTTTGGGTATATCTAGGTAAAAAAAAAAAAAAACAGTATAATCAAGAAACATCCGTCCATGAAAGTCATTGTATACGCATACATAATCTCAAATGCCTAAACAAGGATCCAACATAACTACTGCGTAATAAAACATGTTGTCACAAATTTAAGTAATAATGCTCCATCAGAACCAGCTTCTAAGCATGTGACGCCCTAGCGAACGCCGAGCAAATCTGCCTGAACGTTTTGAGTTTTGACCTTGAATATATGTTCTCTATATCCTAATATAGTTGCACGCCAAGTTTCGTTGAAAACGAAATAGGTTAAGGGAGCGAGAAGTGTCAGTACGTTTCGTCTCCAGTTTTAACGTTTCCTTTTGGAAACTAGCTATTTCCTGACAAAATGAGTTTTATAGCTTGGTCTTCTTGGACCCCGGCTCATGGGCTATCTACAAGGGATGGTCATGAGTTCTCTTTGGCCTAGGGAAGACCAGAAGACATTGCCTCGCAATGCGGTCCGCTTTTCCAGATAGGGCTTAATAGGCGTCGCTATGCCGCCGCTATTCCCCACGAGCCAACCGAGACGCACCGCCCCTTATAGATGGACTATGTAACCAGTCCAGGCTCGTCGCCCCTTGATATATACATCATATATCTGGAACCCGGCATATTGAGCTATCCTGATCCACTACAGGACACGTGTGCTATTCGTACCTCGTACCCGTCACGAAAGATTACACTGTAGGGATTATTGAGGGAACCTTCAGCGTTGCCACCTATACCGAATACTTATTCGACGACTCCTCATGAGTATCCAGGATTATCCGGATGTCGCTCTAGCATCCGTGGCTCTATTCCACTGGCGCTGCCGCGCCCAATTAAGATGGCTTGTGCATGCCGGCCGCACGTGCATGTACGCCACACGGCCTCATATTCCGTTGTGCTCTGGGGAGTGTAGTGACCGTCCCGAGCCGGGCCGTGACCAAGCATGCATGCACATATAATCTCAAATACTATATGACAGCTAGTATTTGAGTATAGTAACTAGTTGTATATACTTATTAAACCCACAGATCAAAACGGGAAAGACATAAGCAAACACTAACTTTCTTAAAATATCAGACATGTTGAAGCTTAAAGCTCAGATTAAAGGTCAAATAATCGTACACTTCCAAATGCTGTCATGGAAGAACACCTAGACTAATCATTAGGCACCAACTAATACGAATAGGCACCGATCTCGGCTAACTAGGAACCGGGATGTTCACCAGTTGAAAACTAATGATATAGGCAACATTCTAAATGTATACAATTACTCCTATTAATCATAATTTAGATATATGCAGAGAACATGTACCGAACATTGCAAGCAACACAAAATCCATACAATCACTAAAATGGTATATTTGATTCAGCAATGCAATCTTCCTAACAATCACTAAAAGGATAACGTAATTTCACTCTTAGCGTAGTTCAACCTTTTTAAGGGTAACGTATTAACAGAAAACTACGACTCTTGAGAAATTACTACAAAACTATGATATATGCATTCTATTTGAGATAGACCTTTAAGCTTAACTAGCTATTTCAATCTCATACTTTTTCATAATTGGAGTGCATTCCTGGAACTAGTCCTCCTGATTCCTGCACTTCTTGTTGAATCTCCAGAGGTTGTTTGCTTGCTCACAGCTAAGTTAACACCGAGGAGATCAAATGTTGAAATGGATTAGGAGGAGTCATAACTCCACCATACCCTCTAACATCTGCACCACTCTGATCATTGAAGGTCTTTCTCCTCGGGCAAATACTGAATGCACCACAATGCAACCCGTACAAAATAAAACTGCCTTCATTCTGTCCCTATCTTGATGCCAAAGTCCCTCAGAAAGTCAGATAATTCTCCCCTTTCGAACTTCTCCCAAACTTTTCTAGGTAGCTGGCTCACACTCATAGTGGCATCCAGTTCATCTTCCCTAAGGCAATTTCAAACAGCGTTATACCATAACTATACACATCACATTTGTAGGTTATGTGAGATGGGTTCCAAGTTCAGGTGCAGCATAGCCGGGTGTCCCCCTACCACAAGTCATAGACACATGAGTTATTTCTCTGTTATAAAGCATAGCCAGTCCGAAATCGGCAACCTTAGGAGAGAATTTTGAGTCAAGGAGAACGTCGTTTCCAGGCTTTATATCATAATGAATTTGATGTCTTTGCAGTCGTGATGCAAATATCCGAGGCCCTTAGCTGTTCCAATCGCAATTTCATGCAACTTCTCCCACTCCAGACTTTTGTTATTGTCAAATAGTATGCAGTCTAGTGATCCCTTCTCCATGTACTCATAGACTAATGCTTTATGTTGGTGTCAAAGCAGAATCCATAGAGCCTGACTAAATTTTTATGGTAAGTTCTTCCGATTGTGCTCACTTCTGCCATAAATTGTTCTTTAGTTCTTTGGTTGCACAGTTTTTGAGTACCTGTTGAGAATATATTAATTACGATACAAAAAAAAAAAAAAAGAATTTGGATTGGATTTCAGACTTTTTACAATTCCTGTCATTACCCTAAAGAAACGGGTTACCTATAGTACCTTAACGGCTATTGCACACCGTTTGGAAACTTTCCTTTGTAGACGACTCCAAAACCACCCGAACCCAGTCTTTTAGAGTATTTTCTAGTGAAGCTTTCTAGTTCTTGAGGTGAGAACCGAGTTGGTTTCTCCTTCGCTATATCACCAATAAATATCTCCATGTGTCTGCATCACTTGCCACAATCGCCAGATCATTTACTGTCTTTGGTTACAAGGTAACTTTTTCCTTGCTCTGGGTTTTTTTACTGTTGGCGCATATAGTTTTTCTTTCAGCCACATAAAATTTTTACAAAGAACCGAAATAATGAATATTCCTGCACATTAAGTTGCACGAAGTTTTAGGACTATGATACTTTACAGCATGGAGATGTAGGATTAGCATCTAAATAGAGTTATGAAGAGAGAGGAAAAAAATGTAAATTGCCAATAAGAAGGACCATCACATACCTATCAGGCGCGCCGGAGCCAGGATTTCATGTTGTGTGTGTGGGGGGGGGGGGGGGAGTAGAGAAGGTAGTATGATGAATTATATTAGGATATCGGGTGATTTAGGGGCGTTGTTTAGTTTACGATGAATCCCCCTAAATCCGCCCCGATCATAATATAAAAAAGTTTCCGAGACATTTTAGCATACTTGAAGTAGTGGAATGCTATATATGGGTTGCTTGGTTTTAAGATGTAAGGAATCCAAATTACAAATTCACTTGTGTTGAGATTGGGGCACACCGAAATTTTCTAAAAATTAATTCTTCTTGCTTTGGGTTTTTAGTCATTTACTTTCCCGTTGGGGGGATTGAAGTATTTCTTTCCTTCATCCTGCCTGGACGTACGCATTATAACATATCTACCTCTATCTTGTATAAAGAGTTCTCATTTGAGGATATCATGGAATAATGAACATTGAAGAACTTGTAAAAACATTGATGTACTTAGTTCTTGAAGAGAGGGTCGAATGTGAGTGAAAATCTAATGGAGAACGAGACTCCATTAGTGACTCTATTGAAGCTTTTAGAAGCTTGAGAGAACCCAATTAGAGCGAAACTCCATTGAAGCTCTTTGGTGAAGCTCGGTGAGATGAGAGTTTGTTTGTAACATCTTCTTTAAAAATAGTGGATTGGCGGGGTGTGGACGTAGCCTTCGAGTGTGAACCACGGTAAATCTCTAGTGTTTTTATCTTTAATGTTTGTGTGTATGTGTTTATAGAGTATTCGACTAAATACTTCTTAACACGATTATTCTGCAATTGCTTGAGCGCAAAATTGAATTATATTGGAGTCGCGACCCGGTGGGTTCCGTTAACTCCACCAAACCCCACAATATTTTTACTATAGTTTCATGGGATATAAAGCTTATTAGGAGCATTTAATTTGTTTCTGTCCTAAATTTTTTATGTTTGGTTCTATTAGTGTAAATTTTCTTTTGACCATCTTTTTTTCATTACTCATTCAATATGCTAATTTTTTATTTTTTTTTCAAGTGGTATAGACAATTATGCCTTCAAAATAAGAGCATCACATTTTATTTTAAAAGTTCACCATATCCTACACCTTAATTAAACATGAGACACATTATTGTATTTCGAACTGATGGAAACGTTAAGAAATCAGTTGCACTTTTGATTTTGGCAATAACACGCATACATGATATTATCAGCCTGGAAGCTATCAATAAACAATATTCACAATTAAATAAGACTGTTACCCATTTTTTAAACATCACAAATAATGAAAATCACAATGATCATCGTGATAGCTTAAGAGAGAAAGAATGTGCAAATAGATAGAGAGAAACTGGTACTGGGTATCGAATAAAAAAAAACCAAAATTAGTAGGATGTATATCAGAAATTGATTTTATTGCTATTGTTTGTTTGTTTTGTTTAGAGGTTCTGAAACATAGAAGCGCAATAAAAGGATCTAAGTCGCTAGCGGAATTATGCTTGTTAATACAACGATATTAGGCAAACTCACTTACAGCTTCTCTATTTATAAATGGCCTAAGTCTTTGATAGCTAACTTTGAGACATGGATCAAGAATTTTGTATGCACTGAAGACCCATAAAAGAGGAAATTCGTTGATGTATCTTGGGATATATAAAATGTGTCTCCCTGCCGAGGAAGATGGTCTTGGCATTAGGGTGCTAACAAACTCTAAACTCTAAACTCTAGCGCTTTGCATAAATTGGCATTTGATATGCTTGCTGAAGATACTGTTTGGTCCCAATACATGAGGTCCAAATATTTGACTCGCGAAAAGAACCTTGTTTCTTACCATAAAGAAATCTTCAATATGGGAAGGTCTTAAGGAGTCCTTCCTTCTATTCAAGCTCAATCCAAATGGATCATGGGAGACGGTTCTAAAATTAACTTTTGGACTGATGATTGGTTATCTGAAACTCTTCAGCAATCATTTAATATCCCAGCATCGACACTTAAAAGTCCTAAAGGCCAAAGTTCCCCCTGCATCAGGCAACGATTCTTGGTATGTTTCCCCCCGCTGCTCTTCAAACCTTATGTCCAGCTATTTGTGATGAAATTAGAAATACTACTCTAGCTGTTCAGGTGGAGTTGATAAGCTATTGTGAAAGCATACTGATGTTGGTATACTCACATTTAAAGAAGCTTATGTCGTCATGCTCGGAAACGTAGCAACACCGGTAACAAGGTAACTCCATTTTGGACATCTTTTATTCCCCCTA